>OX637866.1:7612947-7859249 GCA_951802705.1 Netelia virgata | reverse complement strand
CGGAATAAAGCTGCTCCATAGTCTTGCTCGAACGTGATCCGCCTGTCGATGATTCTTGTTATAATTGAGTTACATCACGTCCGGAGACGTGATAAATGGACCACTGTACGTGCTACAAAGGTAAAGAACTCTCATCGTCGCTTGGTGCACGAAGCAAAATTGTCGCAAGACGATTGACTCTCGGACGAGAGAGGGAGAGGGATGATCCTTCGTCGTCGGCGAGAGCTGATTGTGAGACAAAAAGACGGATCTCGCGGTTCGTTCGCGTAGGTGGATCGTGTACTCGGTAATTCAAACGTTTGAATTATTCGTAAATACTTTGACGAGCTCGAGCGAAAGAAGAAAGCCACGTAAATACCGAAATGACTTTTGTCCATTCGTCAGCTTGGGTTTTTCACTTGATTGTCGAAAACAAAAGTGTTATGCCTTCGCCCGATGAAAGATATTAAGATTCTTATTATCCTCGGGTGAATATTCCGTTATCTCTCTGATAACAATTTGTTATCTTGCACGCAGTAAACGAGGATACACCGAAACGTGTCCGAAAAAGTATACTAACTTAAGAAAAAAAAGTATATTAAGTTTGTAAAAAGTTGTAAAAAAAAAGAAGGTATCGCACAAACTTTTAACGAGATATACATCGATTCTTCTTGAAAGAACGTATTCGTACGAAATAAATAATAAATGATCGAGAAGTCGTCTTATTTCTTAAAATTGAGCAAAAAGAAATAGTTTCCTTTGAGTCGAGCCCATGGAAAAAATCCTTGATAACGTTCGCAATTCCGTACTGCATAATTCGTCCTATTCGTTGAAAGATTCTCGAAGCGAATTTAACGAAATCGACGATGAACTTGGTGGAACGTGGAATGGGAGAGTAAAGAGGGTATTTTCGATGTTAATTAATGTCGTAGCAACGTATAAAGCTTGTCTCGAAGAGAATGGTGAGGTCACTCCGAAGCGATAGTAATTTTTCTTCAAGGGGATAGTGACCGTCGTCAAGGCGGGATATGAGGAATCAGTGAAACGTGCCGTTTGAGAAAACTGCTTCGCTCGATCTTGTGGCAGTTCGGCAGTGTCTTGCCTTACTTAAAATTCGAGGAATTTTCTGAGAAAGAGATAGGAGAGAGGGAGAGAGAGAGAGAGAAAAATGAAAGCGACCGTGATAACGAGAAACAAATTGTGAGTGCTGCGGCTTTAGCACGAAGACGAGGCTCACGGTCGCGCAAGACGCTTCACATTTCTGAATATCATTATATCACAAGGTTCGTTCTTTTGGGCAACGATCCGTTATTCTCGATAATGTACTTTCGGAAAAAGTGCAATGAGCTGCGATCGTAAATAATTCTTGTACGATAAACGAGTGAACAATTCGAACTGTAAATAGTCGATGTTAATTAATACCGAGGTAATTATCATTTTTGTTCCTGCTATCCGATATTTCACGACGTTAATACGTCGTTGGAAAAGCAGCGAATGAAATAAAAAACATTCGTTCCGGAGGATATTTCTTGAGGACCCGATCGAATTCCGGTTAATTATTCTCTTCAAACGACGATGCGACTTGAATAAAATTAGACCATGGTTCTTCTACCTTCTCAATATCAGCCGACTCTGTGTGTTTTAAACGAAAGTCCAGCGTAGGATGTATACACGTAATTTTTTCATTTCGTTGTGGAATTATGATCAGATCGATAGTTAATCTTCTTTCTTGACCCATTCGTCGACAAACAGTATTGCTAATCATTAAAACGATTCGTGAATACTTCAAAATGTCACGAGTATGTAAATTAACAAAATTCTATTATCGTCTCCACAGGTAACTTCGTTCGGGAAAAATGAAGGACGACGTGGATGACGATGAGACCACGGGTTCGTCATCGGCGGTATCCGTGCCGGAGAGTACGACGACATCATGCAAGTAAGTTGTTCATTTTTATGAAAATAAGCTTTAAATAAAGCTTATTTATTTTCAGCTTTATATAAAATAGCTTTAAAAAAAAATTGGTTAAAAGTTAATCAAGTTGTTGAAACATTTATTTATTTTTTATACGGTAATAATTCATTTATCCATTTTGTTCAATGCCAGGATATAAATTTCTTGAAATAACGTTGATCTAGCGATCGACGAGCCAAGAATGACGATGCGATTCGTTATAACGTTGTTGCACTTATAGTCAATGGATCGCTGATAAATCAAGTAGATTTACTCAAAAATGACAAAAATGGAGATAGCTGAGTATCGCGACTTTGTACTCGGTGTTAAACGAGCGTACGCAGATTTAACGTTTTTGCACCTTTATCTTGCGAAACGTTTTATATGATAGCGTATTGAATTTAATTACGAAATTTAAGTCGAGTCGATGCCACGAAAAATATAGAGATAATATTATGATTTAGGCGTTTGAAAGAAAAAATGGATTTTGGATAAGAATATTCGAAATTTATTTATTTTGACGCGTCACGCATGTTTGTCTTCCATAGATTATGGATTTGTCTGAGTAACTACATACACGTGTTATAACGTGGCAATAATAGTCTAGAATTCAGTAACCTATCGATGAGTTTCGGTAAGAAAAAAAGAAATACGATAACGAAAGATGAGAGAATATCAAATTCTTCAGTTTTTCTATGTTTCCACTAGCAATTAGTGAAATAGAAAAGATTAAAACAAAATTTATCACTTTTTTGCTGATTTCTTGAAATCGTGAAAATGTACCATTTTCAAGTGGCTGTACCTTTGCTCCTGTTGACATAACGAGAATTAAAGACAAATATTTAATAAATCGATTTTTGTTTACCTGTCGCATTTAATTGAAAATAGTAATATTACAAACTTAAAAAATCTGTGAAAACTCCAAAAATTGTCGCAACCTCACGAGCTAACCGCCATTTTGAAGCTTCAACGATTATTTATAAAATAAGTACACCGTGGAATCGCAAATCCAGCGAAAACTAACTACGCCAACTCAACTCAACTCGTTATTCGAGTATTTCCCAATTCGAAATAAAACCTAAAAACGAAAATTATCTTTTTCGAACGTACCAAGAACATAAATTTCCAACAATACCAATAAACAACGACGATAAAACCATTGAAATCATCTCTGGAAAATGATGAAACAATGACCTTGAAATATTACGTCAACGTCATTCAAAGCTGTAAAGCTCGTGACTTTTCATATCTATATTTATCTAGTACAGATGTATCTTGCCTCGAAACAAGAATGTATTCATCATAAACGACGCGAAAAAAACAATATATATATATATTCTTTATACCTGAAAAAAGTGACTCATCATCGTCGATTGTCTTCGATCGTTTATTAGTATAAAATTGGAGTCTCTCAAAAATAGATTGAGAGAAAAGTGGAGAAAAAAAACGCGAGATACATGGAGAGCAAGGGGCATAAATAGTGTGGGCTGAAACGCTCTTACCGCCCCCGGCCGCTGCCGGTGGCAACCGAGAGGATGATGATGATGCCGGCGGGACAACGACGACGACGACGACGACGGCGACGACGACGACGGCGACGACGGCGACGACGACGACGACGACGACGACTCTGACCGTCTAAAGGGGCAGAGAGTGTATCGGGCGTTGGATAAACGAGCTTCGAGAGACAAATTGGTGGGGGAAACCGGCGGCCGCCAGTCCGCGGTCGACCGCCGAGCAGAACCAGTCATGTTTCTGATTTGCGTGCGTCTTACCGCCGCGTTCGAGAATTCCCGCGATTTTTCGGCTCTCTTATTCTCTTCATAAGAATTATCACGTAACTCTCTATAATCGTTCTCGTATATTCTCACGATCGAATCATTCGGAAATAAATAAATCTCGCGTTTTTTTCTCGTCATCGTGATTTTTCTGGAGAAAAAAGACTCGAAGAAACAGGATTTCAGTGTGACGTAAAACGAGTGACAAGGACCAACCGAAAAAATCCATTTTTCTTTGTCGTTTATCCTTCGAAGAAATCTTGAAAGCACGAAAGAATAAAATTGTGAAATAAGCGTTTCGTCACGTTCCCAAACTTGTATTAAGTGTAAACGAAACAAACAACAAAGATTGTCCGTAGAACTTCCGGTATCGATAACGATATCGACTTATAAACTGTGATACCGACTCTCTGTTCCGACGTCTTGTTTTTTTTTTCGTCGAATCGTAAGAGCTGCGCAGTTCCCGCGCCTTTCACCCTTTCCGGGTGGTTCGGAGGAACGCCGGTACCGCCACCACGGTCTATAAGAGAAAGAGACGACGAGCGGAAATAGGAAGGACGGTCTTGGCCACTGTGAATGCCGGGCCTCGGCAACTGTTGCACGTTGTCAAGGTCAAGAGTTACGACGTTTCGGTGGCGTTCCCAGCGGAGGCGTCATGAACGACAAACTGTGACGGTTGGACAATACGAATTTCGCGGATCGACCAATCTCGAAAAGATTGAAACTGTCGGTGAAGTGAGAAATAAAAGGCCACCAGTCACGTCACACCCGTACCAAATAATATCTCTTATCGTTTGATCGTCGACGAAATTATTTTCGTTAAATCCAAATATTCGAGGAGATATAAAATCGTAACTCGAACGTGAAACGACTCCCTTATTTCTTTGAAGATACGAGTTATTGGACCGGTCGAAGAGCTACGCGGATCGAGGAAACTAGAGTTTACATTGGACTCTTCGACTTCGCTTCTCCGGCACGGAATAAAAAAAAAAGAAAAAAAAAACGAAAACGGGCGTTCGCTTATAAATTTCACCGGCATTTATTCTCGCGCCAGCTGCCTCAACGACGAATCTTCCGTCTTGAAATACGCGAGAATTCCGTATTCCGTTTCTACGTTAACGTGTGCCACGAGTATTTGCCGATAAAATCGAACGAAAAGTGACGCGACGCGATCCGATGAAGGATCCCCGTCTTTTTGAAAAACTAATAGAAAACTTCGAGAATTCGAAATTTATGTTTCTTCCTTCTTCCCGACGATAAGTAATAGTATTTTCCTTCGACTCGTAGAAATTACCATGAAAAACGACGGGACTCATTTCCATCGAGGATAATTTGTTTCGACGTTGACGAACACGGACCGACGGAAGACATAAATATAAATTAGAAAAATAAATAAACAAAAAACAATTGAAAGAAAGAAAAAAAACGAAAACGATGGAGCCGAGAATGTAAAAGAAGAGAGAGAGAGAGAGAGAGAGAGAGAGAGAGAGAGAAAAGAATCGCACCCGAACCCACCGCACTCGGAGATAAAACAGCTGCGTTCTCGCGGAGACAAAAAAAACCTGGTCAAACATTTTATTTCCAGGCCCCGCGTTGATGATACCGCGAGACGAGCAACGAATTAAAGGAAAAAAAAGCGCACGGAACGAGAAAATAAAAAAACAGCCGGCGAATATTCATCGAAAAAAAAAACGTCTCTTCGTTGCGTTCGCGGGAGAAACGACGATCTCGCTCCCTGGCGAGAAACCTCCGTCTCCGTGTGAGTGCGTATTTCTCTCGTCGTCTTTTTTTTCTCCTTTTCTTTCTTTTTTTTTGACTCTTTTTTCGGGGAGCCAGTGAATTAAAAACTCTCGATGGTTACCGTATTTGCAAACGAGGGAAGATAATAAAACGTTGCTCCGCTCGATCTTTTTTTTTGTCTCTTCTTCTTGTCCTCTCTTCATTATCGGTGATTTACACTGTGTTAGTGCGCGTTAGTGTGCGTGTATATTCTCGCGGACGATCGTCACCCGAAGATTAGACATCCGTCGGGTAACGCCAAAGCCTCGGGCGCGAAGCCGGCTAATTTCAATGTGACGAAAACAAGGCGGCAAACGCGTCGTCTTTCTGTAGAGACTTACTCGTGTGTCTGTGAATAAGTGTTTGGGAATTCTTGTTTCGTCCCTCGATCTATCTCTCTCTTTCTCTCGCATATGCGTGTGTGTATTTGTGTTTGGTGATAATGATAATTAATAATTGAACGATAAGAGAGAATCGGAGAGCGTCGTTTTCGCCATTAATCGACGTTTTCGATAATACAACGTGGTATCGACGTTATACAATCATCGTGACTAATATTGACTCCATGATCGTACGGAAAATGTGATTTTATTTTTTTCGTTACGAAGAAAAACGTCTCGCGACTAAATATAATCCGTTGGTGACACACGAGGAGACAAAATTAAGACTAACGCAGGGAGGAGAGTTTAAGGGTGATAAGGGGAAATAATATAACGGAAACGAGTCGAGGATCGTAGTAACGAGGGAGAAAGATTAACGAGGAGTCTTGCTAAGAGATGTTCGTCCGTAAAAACGATATCGTTGATGTTAAACAGACGGATCTCGTCTTAATCGGCGTCTCGTCGAGGTCGCGCAGCATCCTCGACGCAGGACCGGACATAATTTTTCTCGATACGATTTAGACCTCGGACGTGTTCGAGAAAAAAAAATGAAGGAACGATGAAGAATCGTTGTCTTTGTTTTCGTCCGTGAATTTAAATTTTTCATAACGTAACTGGACGAAAAAGCAGCGCGAAGCAAAGCATTTCGAAGAAAAAGTTGCGGGAACGCGTCGGTGTTTAAGCTCGTGAGAAAACAATCGAGGTCGAAAAATGTGGCCACAACAGGGACAACCTCGACATTACAGGGTCGAAGGACTGCCCGAATCGCAGGAGCATCACGAGCGTCAATACCCGATTCATCCGGCGATCAGTCCTCCCGCGACCTCGACCTCTATGCGCCAATGTACCGACGCCCTGAACGTTCAAGGTCAACATCATCAACACCAAACGATGCATCCTCATCAACAACATCAGCAACATCTACAACCCCATTCCCATCATCAACAACAACAACAGCAGCAGCAGCAGCAGCAGCAGCAACAACATCAACATCGTCACTCGATGATCGCCCTAACCGTTTCAAGGTCAGTCCCAGACCGTCCAAATCGGAAGCAGCACCGACTGGACTCGATGACGCGACTTTACTCTCGATCCGCGGTTACACGTAGTCGTTCGATATCGCGACCTAGATAACTAGACAAGACGAGAATCAAAGATGGCGAAGCAACGATTTAATCATATTTTTCGTTTAAGGGCAATCGATAGCCAACATTTTTCAATCTCGTTTAGTTTAAAATAGTTTTTAAATCGACGAAGCTTCGAGAGCATCCGAGGCGCGCCGGAAAAAAGTCACCCGAATCGTTTGATAATCATTCGTTATTTTTGTCCCTAGTTTCGTAAAACAAACGAGAAATTTCGTCGATAAGTTTGATTTTTTTCCGTATTTTTTTCATCTTCGATGGTCGGTCGCGCAGCGGCCGCATATACATTTTTAATTTTTCGTTCGCTGGTTCACAATTTATATTATAATGTCGACGCGAAACTCCCCCCCCCCCCCCCCCACCTCCCTCCACCCCCCTGTATATTTAGCGGGTATGGCGTGCGTGGCATCGAACCGACATTGCGACCGCTCGGTCAGACGCACACGACTCGGGCATTCCTGTATTTTTACGGAACGTGAGCTGTCTCGAGATACAGTTAACCAGCCAGACAGACTGACGCGAGAGAAACTCGCTCTGGCTATATAATCCTAGGCTTTGGCTACTATATCATCGTTCTATGTACTTTTACATACATATATATATATATATTTACACACATATATGTATATATATATATATATATATATATGTAGGTGTGTGTGGGTGTGCTTGTGTGTGTGTCGAGAAAATAGTATAATCTCATTTCGAATATTATCTCGTCTCTGTTTCGGTCTCATCTTCGAGTTCGCCCCGAGTCCGTCTGTACTTGTCGAATCCTCTCGTTCGACTGCCCTTGAGCACGCCGAGAGTGCTGAACGACGCTCGGGCCCGCCGGCGGACTTCGTAAAATCATTCCGATGGGTTGCGTAATCGTCACTAACAGCGATCTCCTCTCTGACCATTCGTTAAATAGCCAGATGCCCGACGTTCGGCTCGCCAGCGATTGTCGCGACTAGCCAGACGAGCGGTAACGACAGCTCGACGGGAACACCGAAGCGAGATGAATATTACACTTTACGATCATTTGGAGCCTCGCTGTGACAATTGAAACTTCTCTTCCCTCTCGTCGACGTTGCAACGATTTCATCGAAGCTCGCATCGTCCTCATATTGTATGCATTTTCTTTATTTTTTTCATTATGGAACGATCGAGAGGGATGAATTTTGAGAATTTCATGTCGACGATAAAATTATCGTTCGATAACGATAACGGTAGAAAGAATTATTGAAAATTATGCTGAATGAAAGTCGAGACTCGATCGAGGCTTTTTCTTAAGAACGCCAGTGCTATTTCTCGTTTTATTTATTTGTTTTTGTTCTTTTCCGCAAAAAGAAAAACAGCGAATACCGAAACGTGGCAACGGGCAGCGCACGTGTGCACGCGGAGAAGAATAGAACGCGCCGATAAATAAAAGTCTCTTGTGTAAAGAAGTGAAAAGTGGGAGATGGAGAAAGGAAAAATGCAAATATAAGAGGACGTAGCGCGGGATCGAATGGTAGACGCACATTGTTCAATGTACACAGAGCGATACAAAAGTTTATAGCTACCGTCTCTCCTGCGCGATAAAAATCACAAAAGAATCCTGAAAAGAAAAGCGCGCATTGCGAATCAATCGACGGTGCGTCGCAGGTTTTAATACGAATTTTCGATAATCAATTAGTGCAGAAACGCGGAACGATGTTAAGGCGATGTTAAATTCCCAAAAAAAAAATATCATCTTGATATTTTACGTCGAACATCTCGCGCGTAACGATATTCGATTTACTTGATAATAATTTTTCTTTTTAATAATTTAATTTTCGTATCAGCATTTGCCGAGGACATTTTTATTCGTATGTTTTTTTTTTCGTAGACGCGCGACGTCCCAAGCGTACATCGCTCATGAATAGAAATGGTACGCATCATTTTTTTAATCAGGATTTAATCAGCGCCACATGAATCATTATTTTTCGAGTCTATAAATATTGGATGTAGATACGTATGTTTGTAAAATGTCCACGATATAAACGTATATTTTTATTAATAACAACAACAACAATTCCCGAAAACAGTCGAGATCACAAAAACTCTTATCGTTGCTTTTCCTCGCTTTTCCGTTTTCCGAACGAATCCGTTTTTATTGCTGTTGTAATATTTCCAATAAAATCCTTTTTTTTCTTTAACAATGGCTTATCTTCCATTTTGTTTCGTTTTCAATAATAACAAGTATACATACGTAATTGTATTTTTGGCATAGACATTTTTCGGCTGTTCTCGTACTTTCGGAAAATCTACAAAGTAAAATGCTCCGCGGGTCGCGAATCACGCCACTTTTGTGTCATTGGTCGAACAATTTCACGGGCAAGAGCCAAAAAAACGTCTTCGATGTTACTCAGTCGTGATGTTCAGCTCGTAAACGTATACATACGTAAAGCTAGTTTGTTGTTTGATCGGCACTTGCTAATTCGGTTCGTCTGGGACAGTTATAGCAGCGTTGGGATTTCTGCCCACGTGTCTCTTCACACCACTGATGTATCGATATATATATATATATATATATACACACAAATGCATAAATATATATATATGTTCGTTAGGGGTTCGCTGGGAAGTCTCACCGGCTCGAGTTCCTTGACCCCCCGCCCCCTCAATTTCTCGTACACGGTAGCGGTACCGGTGGGATATATTTCAATTATAAAGCAACACGTCTATATAATATTGACTCCTTAATCACAAATCGCACAATTCGATATTCCAAAAGTTAATTTAATTCGTACCTCGTCAATGGACGCAAAATCTGCATCCGTTGCATATAAAACTTGCCTCGCCTGGCTCTCGTTATCCTACGTGGACTAACCTTGTACCGACGCACAAGGCTGAATAAAAATATCCATCGATCTCTGTGTCGTGAAAAAGAAGAAAAAAAAAAGAAAAGAAAATCGAGGCAAGAAGAAAATTATGAAAGAAAAACGGACAATAAACTCGAGTGCGATAGTGGCCTCGCACATCGATTCGATTCTGCTCGATGTAATCAGGATAGCCACGCTTTGTCCGAGGAGCAAGCGCGTAGGGAATATAAAAAAAATGGTATAAATATAGCGTAACCCTTGTCTGCTCGGTGTGAAAAAAAGAGAACAGGTGGGTCGATGGATAGAATGGAAAAAAAAAGAAACTTATTCGAATCGTACGAGACCGATGGGTGAAGACTTTGTGTGTGTCCGCGTTTATATATTTATATATATACATATATATGTGATAAATATTAATATTTCTATCTGTAAATACATAAAAACCATTGTGTTTAAAAATATAACAAAATTTGGTCTCGAGGATACAAAAATCGTGAATAAAAATTCGTAATACGTCGTTGAATATCTACGAATTTCGTTAGGTCTCTCAATTCGATATGTGTCTATAGTCATACAGGCCATTACTTCCGTCTCTAATTCCGTCATTCCGAGGCTAGTCTTGAATGAAAGTCGTACGAGACGAATGAGTTATGCTCCCGCTGCCCCCGTGAACGTCGCTGTGTCGTTGTCTCGTCTCACGGACACACGGACACACACACTCGTCGATTGACACAGAGACGCACATACGCGCGAATATATTTTTTTCGTAAAGTTCGTAGCGTCTACAGTCCCGAGTTTCGTTACCGTGAAACGCGTTGACAATTTCATATCCCCCGATAGATTTATAGGAGAGAAGTGTCGACGTTGGTTCAGGCGTGAATGAAACATGTGGAAAAAGGTTCGCGAGAAAAATATGTCGGGACTCGGTTCGAGCGCGAGGTTCGTTCATGGAAAAAATGGGTACCATCTGTGAGTTTATCGAGTACGCGATCCAATTTTTTATGGAAATATGACAACTCCGTTGCACAAACAACTTATTATTATTGTTCGTAATTTTTCGAGGACAAGATAAAAAGTCGACCTTGTCGAATCGGTGGAAACTTTGAACGCTGTTCGTCACTCGGTATTTTCTTGACGAGACCGGACGAACTTTCCAAATTCTTGCCCACGGGCGCAACCGTCCTGCATTCTGGCCCCATTCGGTTATCCCAATCTTTATTACTTATGTCAATCTTTATTTTTCGAGTACCTTGGCAATGTTACTTTCCCAACTGAAAAAAAAACATTAAACATGCTCGAATATAAATATATGCATATATTAATGACGATTCCACTGGAATCATTATTTTCTCGTTATTTACAGATTTAAACGTTTTTGTAATTTTAATGGCAACGGTAAAAATGTCAATATTAAATTAGCGTTAAAAAAACCAGCGACATATTTATACACCCAGACTCGTCAATATGCATATTTATTTTCCTTACAACCATAGCCGTATTTTGTTCGTAATAAATATAAACCTAGAGAGCTTTTCGCAATGCGGGCAACGAGAGTTTTTATTCGATATTTGCAACACGCTCGCTCGCACACAATCGTAAATGTTTTTAATTACGAAAATAAGCTTTGAAACAGAAAGTTTCACGATTTCGCGTGTAAATGCGATGCATCGAAACGTCGCATCGGGTATAAATTATTCGAAAAAGCTTTCATCGCGTGCCACGTGGACTATTATTCGTCGTCAGATATCGAACAAAAGTCGATTAACTTTGCAAGCTTTTACTCTTTCGACGTTTCAACGTCGAATGAGCAAACTAACTCGCAGCACAAAGAGTGTACGTAAAACGAGGAGAATTTCATTCGATATTAATTTAAAAATGAAGATTTTTTTTTTAATTCCGACTATGAAAAAAACAAATCTTAATGGGAGATTCTTTATTCGATTCGTTTCGTTGTAAAGAGAGTCAAACGTCTCGATCGGAAGGAAAAATTTCTTCGATTTGTAACGGGAGAAAGTCATTAAGTGTTGTCGCCGACATTGATTTAAGAAAAATCTCTCGATCGACGTCGTCGCGAGTCGAGAAGTCTTGAGAAACTTTGTGAGTCGCGCGAAACTTGCGTGTGACGGAGCAAGCTCTTTTACATTCGATGCACGAGCAAAAGTAGGAAAAAATAACGTAGCCATTTTACGCAGCGTGTTCCACTCTAATCTTACGTCACTTATTATCGCGCTTAAACAGTAGAGTTCACTAACACTCATTAACATAAAAATGTATTAATAGAAAGATACAAAGTTCAAGAAATGTACGTTTTTTTCCCACAGATCTCGAAAATTTTTGAAATTTGATGCTTTTAAAGTCTGACCACCCATCTCGGAGAACATTCACGTATTTTTGTCTTATTTTGATGAAGCTAGCCTTCCGAGAAATAGAGGAATAAACAAGCTCGAGGGAAGAATTTCAAGATTTTTCAAGCAGTATACACATACGGAACTGGTCAATTAATTATTTTGAAACTTCGTCTGTGTAATTATGGACACGCGCAAAAGCATATCTCATTTTAAAAAAAATAAATAAAAAAAAAAAAACTCGTGGAGCCGGATCTGGCGATTATGCAACGAATATCGACCGATTGGAAGAGGAGCCAATCGAAGTTGACACAATCAACCTTATCCCTGGCATTCTTGGTCCAGACGTTCATATATTTAAACACCCTTGTTTCGAACATATTTGTTCCAGACATTTGTGTTTCAAACGTGCTTGCCGGTTTCCCACTTGCTTTCGCCGTCTCGTCCGATCGGACTTGGTCGCTATTCGACTCTTTTTCTCTTCCTCTCTTTCTTTCTACTTCTTCCTCTCTCTGTCTCTCTCTCTCTCTCTCTCCCCGTTATTTATACCACTTCAAGGTTATCCGGCCTTGGACATAATTTGCCGCTGCTCGTGTAAATATTTAGTGAATGGCGTCATTCACTATTTTCGTATTAGTTTGTACGCAATCGTGACTATGCATCGTTTTTGTAAACGCGGGTATTGATACCTGTCGCGAGGGTCCCACGAAACTCGATATAAATCGAACGTAAATCTTTCCAACATTCGACGAAAATTGCACAGTCATAAATTTTTAACGAAAGCTTTGCCGTTATAAATGCAAATCTCAACGATCTCGCGATATTTTAGCTAGACCGTTAACAATTGAATATTTCCGATGAAATTTTATTTCGTCGCGATATCCGGCACGCGTGACGAATTATTATTCCCGAAACGCACCAAAGTCGGTAACGAGAGACGCCTCGTATGTCTCCCGCGCCCGCTGTTAGCGATGCGCGCGCAGTAGGGCAGTTGGTCCAATAGAGGGCGCGTTGGTCCTACGGGTGCCATTATGATGACGCTGGTAGCGACCTAACGCGCCTTTTCCACATTAAAACATTACTAATTCAAATTTCACGCCGTTTCGCGTTACTTTCCTAACATTAAAAATTTACATTGTCACAAATTGTGATAAATATGGCAGGAAGGAAGTGGCATTTTAAAAAAACACACATTTATAAGTAAAAAAATATATATATGAGAAATAATAAAAAGTTCATAGAGTCGATAAAGCGCAAGCGCGTCCTCGCTTCTCTAAGCCACAAAAACCGCGGACAATAATATATTCTCGTTTATGCGATCATTCGTATTAAATAGAGACCGCTGTGCAACATAGTAACTATTTAATGTTGATAATATACTGGCTTATCTAGCCATTCATTCGAATCATCATAGCAAACATTCAAAGAGTTGCGGTCGAAGGATGGTTGCTGCTGAAGGTCAGCCCCTCCCCTCGGTCCTCCCTCCTCCCTTCTCCGCCGTTTAGTTCGAGAGAGACGTGCCAATGAGGGGAGGGAACAAATCGGCGCAAGCGCGTTAGCGCTTTCCGATGCGCCGAAGAGTCGTGCGTCGTTTCGAGACTCGCCCTATTTCGTCGCACCGTTGCAACGTAGCTTTTGCGACACGGAGCGATGCGCAAGCGTCGCGACGTCGCTAGCAAACCCGACACACACACACACATACATACACATACATACACAGACAGACATAGAATAGTCCCTTCGTTTGTTTTGTCAGCGCGATAAGTGAAAGGGGTGCGGGGAAATCGCCTTTCCCTCCCTCCATCCCTCCGTCTCGTCGATATTCCGTTCTATAATAAAATACAGTAAAGCTTGCAACTACTGCAAGTGCATGTCCGAGAGAGCAATGCTCGTTCGTAAATGCGTCGTAGCCTCGACTTTATGACGCCACTTGCCTTTGAACCCGTTTGTCCTCTACCTAGGACAGCCAGTTTCTCGTTGATCGCAAACCTGCTGTTTGCCTCGGTAATCTACCGCTTCGTAATATCGGAACATCCGATTCGCCGAGGCGGTAAAGTAGGGGGAAACGAAAAGACGTATACACTTGCGCAATTTAGACAGACCGAGAAACACATACATATAAAAGCATAAATGCTCATTCAAATATTCAGTGGTACAGAGGATTTAATAACGTTGCGTAGAACGCGTTCCGAAGTAGATGCCAAGCTGCAGCGACGTTTTATCTAGTTCGATGCGACGGACGTGCAGCTCTCTCTCTCTCTCTCTCTCTCTCTCTCTCTCTCTTCGTATCTATTTCGCATTGGCTGAGCTGCAACGCCGTATCTACTTCGGAATAGTGCCGTATCTACTTCGAGGCTGACAATGAATTGCTACGACGACGTATCTACTTCGAGACGGGGGACGTAGGCAGAGCGCTGTATCTACTACGCGACGGCCGAGCTGCAACGCCGTATCTACTCGGCAGCGACGTAGCGTCGAAATGAAGTATAATTGGACGTATCGAGTAACGTTGACGACGAGTCTTTTCGTCGAGTCGAGAAAATACGTAACGAAGAATTATTGTTGACCGTGGCCTACGAATACTCGAATATATCGAGTCATTGTACGATTTTTATTTTTTGTTTGTTTTCTTTTTTTTTTTTTCGTTTTTTTTTTCTCGTGCCTCAATCACTTATCGTAAGTATATGAATACGTATGAATATGTCGATTTAATCAATCGGAAAAACTTTCGAGCGAAACGTCACGAGGTATTGATATAGTCGAGCGTGAAAGGAACGTTTCTACTTACGCACGGTATTAATTACGTACGTAAGAACAGCGGCCTTGCAATTCCACGATACGATGTCGGTGCGAGACCTCGCGGTCAATATTGTCATAAGTTCTCTCGTAGTAACATGTATAGTTACATTACCTTCCTGATGCGCACTTTCCATTCTCGTCGCATCATTCACCGCCCTCCCCACTATCTTCCTCATTACTATATCGTTCTCCCTCTCTCTCTTTATTAACTTCGCGATACCGTGACTAACTCTAAGGTCGAACTATAGTCACTCGATAAATTAATCGATCGATAAAAATTAACATCCGCGCGTATTTAACCAAATTAATTTTCTTCGTCTTCAGCAAAAGCTTTATTCGTCTTGAGGAAAATTTGTTTCAACTCGAAAAACGAATAATAATAATTTCCTGCATATGTTTTAATTGTTATTCAATTTTTAATATTAAAAAATGTTATCGAATAGAATTTTCAAAGCGAGAATTTAGTCTCGAGAACTCGGAGATGATAATCAGTTACGTGAACGCTCGTGATATTATTTGAACCGAGGGTTAACGTAATGTCTTTGCAAGTACGTATATAAATATATACAATTAGGTGTATAAACGTATGTACGCATTACGACGATGTACGTAGTATTTTCTCGGCTTAGGAAGAATTTCGAGGTCAAGGTTAGCTTCGCGCGCTTAGAAATAATTCCGTAGGTAGGTACTCGTTGGGGTCACACATGGAAGGCACATAATATTCTACATCCATATAACGTATCGCATGCACATGGCTACGTACCCATCGGTGCAAACTGTACTATCGAGTTCGTTAGTGATTTATTTTGCTTTTTTTTTATCTTCTCTTCTATAGCCTTTATACCGTTGCGTGTACGACAAGTAGATATCGCAAAGCTTATGGTAAAGACCTTGTCATTGACATTGGCACGATCCAACGCTCGAGAGCTTTCGAGCGTTGCAATAGCGCAAGCTACGAGAATTGCGTGACTATGGAAACTTTTTTTTTCTTCTTTCTTTTTTTTTCCCTCCATTCTCTAAAACGAAGTCTTTTGCAATGGATGGAGGTCAAGGTCGAATATTTCACATCGGCGAACAAAGAGAATGATGATAATGATTACCGAGTGCGGTCAAGTGCTCGAGCATGCGAGGGGAAAAAAAACGAACAGATTGAAATAATAAACGAGAAACGGTCGTGGAAAATTTACGGTCGAACTTACAACCGATTTATAATCCGGCGATCAACCCCTTGAAACATCGATCGTTCGTTCACGATTCCGTTCATATTCGATCTCTATCTTTTCCTTGTCAATAAAGTTCTTGGGAACGTCGATCCGAAATTTTCGTCGATAATTTACGAGATTACGAGACGCGACAGAATCGAGTTATTTCGAGCGGTTTATCTAAATTAAAATGAAAACTATATTACTAAGGCAATCTCAATTCGTGGTAAACCACACATACTTGTATACAATAAAAATACATAGCACACGCCGCAACTTTCTTACGTTTCAAATTCTAGGATCATCGGAGACCCTCTTATCGTCTAGCAGTCTCTCCATTCGCTTATCTCCTTCGCGGAAACGTCCGTTTGTTTAGTCTCCCGTCGAGTTCTTCTCGTCGCGTCTATCGCCTATACATAAACCTAACTAATACTTGCTGCAAGATTACCATAGGATTCATAGAAAAGTCATTAACTTATAAACGACCTGGCAATAGTTTCGGCAGATCGAGGACTTGTGTTAAAGAAAAACCCGATTCGCTATGTAAACATGAAATGCGTCCATTAGCTGATAATATAAACGATCTCGCAAGAATTACGTAATACGCGCTAAAAAAAATATATTTAGAGTGATCCGGAAGCTTTTATTTACATACGTCTTCTCATTCATGTATGGATATATATATATATATATATATATATATATATATATATATATATACATACATACATATATCTATGTAAATATATATATATATATATTTACATAGACATGCGTATGTATGCGGTGGTAGGGAAGCGAACGATCGGCGCTTGCGCAACAGGTTCCAAGGGCCTACCTCAACGGTTCGACGCAGTTCCTGCGGCCTCGTGTCCTACCACAACGTCTGTCTCGGTACGTCTACCGCGCCTCGTAGTTATAGTCGTCCTTCCATCTCCTTACAGCCTCTATCACTGAATCATCCGATCTCGATTTATTCCCAATGATTACTCGGTCAGATTCTTCATTAAGAAACGAAACATTGTCGAGCTTTTGGTAGAACATTTCGTCATAGCAAAATGACGCATAGTAAAATACGACGAGTTAACAATAATCCGCATTTGTTTTCTCGGCGAAGAACGATATCTCGTGAATTTTTTGTTTTTGTTGTTGTTTTTTTTATCGTTCCAATTCACGACTCGGACGTAATTCGTTCTTGATATTTTTCGATCTCTCCAGTCCCGAGAATTGTTCTAATCAGCGCTCTTTTTTCAATAATTACTCGTCTCGGTCGTTTGTTGCGTTCTTTTTTTTTTTTTTTTTTTTTATGATTACCATTTTTCTTTCGCTTCGTTACAATTTAGCGGTTATGCAACGTTGCGCAATTTCGCGATATACATCTATGTACCACGGCGTACGACAATATACAAGTAATGAACCGCGACTACTTGTCGTGTCCTCGTTCCCTGTTCCCACTTCTGCGATCCGTCCACTCTGAAAAATTGCTGTGCATACGTATATTCTGCCATTAACGTCTACCATTATTTCCCAACTTACCGCGGGGAAAATGTTTTTTTATTGTCGTACGAGATTGCAATTTAACAGAAATCGATTATTTTTCTAGCATCGCTGGATTTCCGGTTTAAAGAAAGAAAAAAAACAAAAAAGGAAACGGACAATCTCGTTAATAAATTAATTAATAAATTAATGCACAGGCAGCAAATATAAAAATTTAGTTTTTTAAATAAATTTATAATGTAATAATTTATTAATAAATCATTGAATCATCTATTTATTTATTTGTTGCCACGTAATTGTGTATATATATGGACGTAGATGTATTTGATAAAATTTATCGTCGATTGCAAAAAAGAAACAGTGCCAATGCTGGTGAGGTGGCCTGTCTCGAATGCTGCGCAGCTGCAACTCGTTGATTATATAGCGCAGTGGGGAAACTATAGTTGCATCTAATTACGGAAAATTACACGCTTCCTACTTCCACACCGCGTCGCTTCGAGCACCGCAGATTGCTCGCACGCCATCTTCTTTCCCTCTCTCGGTCTCTTGGCTTTCAACTTCTCCGTCTGCCAGAAAACAGAAACCAAACGTGGCGGCAGCGTCGGCGGCAAATTCAGTATTTTCGTTTCGCTGAATTCACTCCCATGAACTCTTCTTTCCCGAGTTCACGAATATTTATTTACTTATTCTTTTTTTTTTTTTTTTTTTTTTTTTCTATTTCGAGTTCGACCAACGCCTTTTTCCGGGATATAAATAATTGTCCCGATTCGTTCTCGACGGTAGGCATGCTTCCTCGCTAGCTCGAAAATCGAGAGAAAGTCGTGAATATTTCATATGTTTACGCAGAAAGAGCCGTATTACTCCTTTATAAGACTCACGAAATTTCAAGATCATTGACCCAGGTAGAAATTTTTAACGGGGCCTAGATAAGCCATCGAATACTCAGTCGGCTGCTTTTTTCGAGCGGCTGATCGATGTCGATCCTTTTTTTTCCTTTAACTACAACCGGATAAGATAACGATCTATTATTTAATTCTCTTGGTTTAATTGTGTCCTTTTATTAATTCGAAAAAATCATCGAACGAATACAAATGATAAATGAAAAATTCAATATGACAATCGGATGAATACTCGAAAATCTTGTGTGTATAGTATGTCAATTGTTGATAGCGATAAGAGCGACGGTCTCGCGGCAAACAGAACGAAGAGAGCTGGTATTTCGACTCTTTCTCGTTATAACGAATTCATTATCTTTCGAAAAGTTTTAGGTCTCCTCGGGTCGGAGAATTCGTCTCTCGTTTCGTTGTCTCGTTAGCATAATCGATTCTCGTATAATATTAGGTGCACCCAACAGTAGATTAAAGTCTCGAGATCCGCCAGCGTGTGACCTACGCTATCTTCAAACCGGAGATTCGCCAGCCTAATCATACGCTTCTTCTTTTTAATACCAACTCTGTCAAAATTTGTGCTTGTTACTCGCGCGTTGCCATTTTCGATATTTTTGTTCATCCCGGATTATACGCTTTTTATTTTATCGTACTGAAAATTATTGATCTATCAAAATAATGAAAATTGTATTATTCCACAAAATCGTAAGAGATGATTTTATTAAGTTTTTTGAAAAATAATAGTTGGTTGATTGAAACTTTAGTACAATAAATGTAACGATATATTTTGATTGAATCTTGAAACATGATTCCCTGTACGATGAAGTTTATTTGACGTTCAACACCCTCCCAGTATAAATGAGGGAAAGAGAAAAACAAATTATTCTCGCCACCCTTCCATCGGCCATGAGAGGAATCGGTGGTAATCGCGAGATAACGCTCGTGCTATCTCCTCCTTCGGTCGTAACTCGTTCTTTTCTCTCGTTTTAGCTCCGACACCCCTTCTCTTCGAACGTATCACATTTTGATCCTCTGTCTACAACGATCGTCACGTTTTCTGCGATACCTGTATTTTCTCAAAGATGCGAACAAAGTCTTTACACGCATACTTTTTTATAAACTTGGCAAGTGTGAAAACCCAACGTCTCTTCCTAATAAATTTGAAAACAAAATCACAAAATTGTATAAATTGATTTTTTTTTTTATAATCGTAAAAACCTTGATTGAAAACAACGCGAAAATCGATTGAACAAACTTAAAAGAAAACGCCAAATAACAAGAAATATTATATTCTAAAATTGCAAACGTTATTTTTATAAAGAAGAATTTTTTTCAAGAGTTTTTTGTTTGTTTTTTTTTTTTTCTTTTTTGTTCGACTCGTACAAATTTGGCAGAAATCTTCGAAATTGTTTTCGTACCGTGTAATTAATCACGAAACCTGTGCTCTGGCGCGATATTAGACTTTGACTTATCATACGTTCTTGATAACGACGCAATCTCTAGACCTGGGCTATCGTACATGCGCGTGTTTCTTTTTTTCCTCTCTCACTTTCGTCCGCTGGAAACAAGAAGGATTCCCATTCCGAGATGCAACGTACGCCGGATCTCGCACACGGAGGCTCGTCTGGGGAGGCTATCTTTATCATCTTTATTATATTATGTGCTTACTACGGTTTCCGCGTTGCAAATCTCACCGTCTCGTCGGTGATATAAGAGATTTTCGAACTGCCAGGCGGAATACAATCCCTCCCCAAGGTCTTTCGTCGACCCGTTTCTCTCGCGTCTGTCTAGCTCTAATTCCTTTCCTTTTCCCATTGCAATCGCTCTCTCACGCCATCCTCTCTCTCTCTCTCTCTCTCTCCTGTTTTTACACAATCCAATGTAACAAATTTCGCGTTACGATAAAAACAAATCAATTAAAGAAATAATAAACAAAAAGAAGCCAATTATATTCTCAATACCCAAACGCTACGATAATAACAATATCAATTCCTGGAATAATCATGATTTTCTCGATAGTAATTAAAGACAATCACCGTCCCAATCGTAGTCGACATGCATCTTGGATGTACCGATCCAAGAACGAGATAACAGATTACCGATAAACGTGATTAATTACTGCCCCCGCCCCTTCCCCCTCCACTTTTAATATCGATGTATCGTGACTCTGTCGAGGCCGTGGTGCGAGTCAATCTGAGGGATCATCGAGGAAGATGATACGCACCTATCGTTCGATTGACACTTTATTGCTGTCCAAGGTCGCTCTCTCTCTTTCTCTCTCTCTCTCTCTCTCCCTCCCTCCCTCTCTCTCTCTCTCTCTCTCTTTCTCTCTCTCCCTCCCTCCCTCTCTCTCTCTCTCTCTCTCTCTCTCTCTCTTACCGTAGGCACTGCCATTCTACCGTATGTCACAGAGGCGCGTAATTTGGGTGTCGTTTTCTCAACCGATTTATCCTGGATTAAGCATGTGTCCAGCATGTCTCAAAAAATTCATGGGATACTACACAAACTAAAATTCCATCGGAGTACCGATATCAGAATAACACTCGTTCAGTCACTCGTCCTTCCTTCTATCGACTATTGCTGCTTAGTCTACCATGATCTTACAGATGAATGATGAATGACGAATGACGATTATGATTACCATGATGAATGACGCCTTACAGGAATAGACTCAAATGGTTGTCGGTTAGAAATCGATGGCTGTTCGTCATAGGCATCGTAGTGTACCGATCGTTAGTCATAAATATGCCTAATTACCTAAATGAAGTACTGCCTAGGGCAAGATGCGCGCAGGTCAGAACGACACGCCGGGAATTATGTCTTTCATATACCGAACCATCGAACAAAGACTTTCCAGAGGTCTTTTCAAATTGAGGCTTCTCACATCTGGCATGCGCTATCGGGGGATGTCACATCCGCCACATCGGTCGGCATTTTTAAAGAGCGCCTTTATAAATATCTACTGGATACCGAGATGAGTGAAATCTCTCATACATGGGAATAGGGCTTTAGTCTGTCTTCTGATCAGTCTTACCAGTTAAGGTTGCAGAGTTTATTATTATTTTTATTATTATTACTATTATTATTATTTTTTATTTATATTTTTGTGCTTCACTGGAACTTTATTGTAATATGTTATTTCCTCAATTTGCCCGATAGCCTGCTAGGACATAAATAAAAACATCAATCAATCAATCTCTTCTCGCCCCCTGCCCTCTCATTCTCTCTTTTCGTCTTTTATTAACGTCTCTTATTAACGCTTTATCAATATAAGGCCAGGTGCATTCGAGAGAATAAAGTAGAAAAAAGCACACGAATAAAGCAGCTTATGGATTACCTCATTTCCCTGGCTATCATATATATATATATAAGAAAAAAAGAAAAAGAAAAAAAAACTCTCAACGAAATAAAATATTAATCTCGTTTCGCGGATTTTGCCGAGAATCGAAATGAAATTTCTCAATGCCAAGCTCCTCGGTGAATGCACAACTTTCAAATATAAACATTGAACCCCGCAATGATAACAGGCAATATGCGGCGCCTACAACGAAAGTAAGGCCTTCGCGCACGACGTATCGTCGGATATGATATGCGAAACGGATTTTGTCGTCGCGAACGCTTTGACGCATGATAAATTATTCATTGCGACGATCCCCGTGTGACATAGCTCGAGTGTTGCTACACATAATCTTCTACACGTCGGACTCGATTGGTTCGAGTCCGTGTCACGAATCTAAGCGCGATGAGACACGCGGCTCGGCTCGTACGATGCAAACGCGTGCGTTCTCGATCGTTCGCGATCGAAGCTTCGAAATACGAGATAATTAAGTCGATCGATTTTAATGAGGACCGTTTTAAAACGGGAACCGGCCACGAAGCTTCGAATCAGCAACTCAAATTCGTGATACGTGAAATATATATATATATATATATATATATATATAAATGTATATTTTGTTTCTTCTTCCAAACGACCGATACTTCGTAGAAACGGTCGAAACGCCGCGGATACGAACGTTCGACGATCGTAAACTCGATCCAAGAATCGTAATATATCGAGAAAAAAATTGACTCGATTCGAGGAATCGATCAATTTAATCGAATCTCGTTAATTCGTCGATCATTTCTCATCTGTACTCGGATTTTTAAATTATTATTATTATTATTATTATTATCATCATTATTATCAGCTCTTCGATATTTACATATTGCGCCCCGACAATACATTCGTCGTTGACCGTGCGCATGAAAGAAAACGTATTAAGAAAAAAATAAACAAAAAAAGAAAACGGCATCTGTTTAATCAGAAATTTGTTGTACCGATCGCGTCACATTTTTTTTTGTTTTTCTTTTTTTCGTTTTACGATAGTTTATCGGCTGCCGGTTGTACGGGACAGCTGTCTATACATCGAACGCACTTGTGGCCTTGTCGACCTCTCTTTCGCGTACGTAGCTGACTGCGCCTCCTGTTCTATGCCCGTTCGACGCAAACGCTTCGCGCGCACACTTGCGCATCGCGCACACAACCCAATAAGCCATAAGTATCGTCTAATGATGACGTGATTGAACGTTGGTCGTAATGGCGGGAATATGATCGAACGTAACGATGTCGATACCTTGTCGATCGTTTGGTTCGTTTTAATCATTTTTTTGAATTATCGAAAGCGAGCGAGGCCGGAGTCAACAGGCCGAGGAGAAAAAAGATATAGTGATTATCGATAACCATTGACATTACTGGTACTCGTATAAATAGCGAGAGGTAGAATGAAACGAAGAGAGGATAACGGACGATTATATTTAGCTCGCCGAGTCTTACGAACGTTTGGTAAAAGTGGACGAAGATTGAGACGTAAAACAGATACAATGAAATTAGCGACTGACTCGTACGGCACGGACTCGTTGAAGAAATAAATGAATCGTATATGGTACACGACTTTCAATTAATCAAATTTTCTGGGTCCGAACTTCGAGCGAATTTTTCGTCCGAGAAAGTTGACCGAAAATCTCTTGAAATCTTTTGAAAGTTGTCCGAAATATACGCAACAGCTTTCGTTAATTAACGCAACGATTATATCGTAATTATATTTCGTACTATAACTTTGATAGCTCGTTTATTTTCTTTCGGCTCGATAAATAAATATTAATTCGTTAAATTTCTCTTTTGTTTTCAGGTAAGTTGACTCGAGGATGACACATTTTTGCGTAGTACGAACGCTGCGAGTGCGTCGTGTTTATCGAACGAATAAACCACCTCCGGGTTCGTACATTTTTTCCCCCATGTTTTTCCATCCTCGAACACGCTCTCGAGTATTCGTTTTCACAGCATCGTCGTCTCGTTTCACTCGCGACACAATTTTCGAGGTGTTTTGAATTATTTTGCGAGCTGTCGCACACGATATGCTCGAGACGGAAGGATTTTTTTTTTTTTGTTGAGGCCGAGCTTTGTTTTGCCCCGTCGACTAAACTTTCACCGGCACCGATCGATCGCAGTGACACGAGGTCGATCGACGGATTAAAAATGACGAGAAGCCTCGAAAAGCCATAAAGATGGTTTTTATTCCGGATCGACCGACCGTCGTTCACTCGAGAATTCATTCGAGTCGTGATATTTTTTAATTTCTCAAAAACCGTTGAAAAATAATTTTTTATGATGCCTAAATGGAGGTCGCTTTCTCGCGAATTTCGCAATACCGGTCGCCGATCTACGCGGCAATATTATCTTTTTAACTCGATACGCGATATAGATTTTTTTTTTTTTCTTTAGAGCTCGTTCGTGTTTTTTGGCGAAATTCACAGTCTCGTAAATATAAAACCGGAAATAGAATGCAAAAATCGTTCGACATTGCGAGAATGAATAACAATCTGATGAGCCTGCACGATCGTGAAGAGTGGAAGGGATCGAGGCCTTTAGAGATAAAGGTGCGTTGAACCGAGGAACGATAAAAAAAAGATTGCTCGGACTCAGAAATGGTTATAAGCGTCGAATGTATTCATCGCGCCTTCGGAGCATTATCCTCGGAACAAACGAAACGAGCTATAGCCAACTAGCGGTGAAAAGAAAACGGCGAAGATGCGGAGGAAGAAAAAAAGAAACGCGCGTAACTGCTTCGACGATAGGGACTGAATGGAAAAATCAGCTCGACGGTTATAACCGTAGAAATTATTCTCGGAAAATTATATCTATTTATATCTTCTTCAAGAAGTGATCACCCTTCACCGAGTCACGAAGCTGGAATACACAAAATATGCGACAAACACTACGTCGTACAATTTTTCTTCTTTTTTTTCGTTCCTGACCATTTACGTTATTTTCCAAATACGAGACGTACAATTTTCACATAAAGTAGCTCGGCGATCCAACGTTCTTGAAAAATCGATTAGCCAAATTTCTACGATCGGTAACTTCGTCTCGATCGAACGTTTTGTTTTTTGCACTTTTATTTTATTTTTTTGAAGAAAAAAAGAAAAGAAAAAATGAAAATTGTGAGTTAGGAAAATCGATCTAATTGAGAAAGCCGAGCGGTATATTTCAATAGTGCGAAGTGAGCGAAAGCGACATCCGATTTTCATGAAACTTAATTAAATCCGCGAAAAACTTTGATATTCGTTGGATATAAAATGGAAATCGACCACTTTTCTCGTCGATCCATTACAATTTCTTGCAATCGATCATCAAAATACCGTTAACTCGTCGGCAAGAGCCGACTATAACCTCGTAAACGGTCTAGCCTCTCGAGATAATCCATTTTCACAGTCAAGGTCTTCGATGTTTTTGCCTCCCTCCAATAATTCAATTACGAAGCTTTCTTTCGACCCTCGGTCCCTTCCAATTGGACAGCAAATAACGATTTGCGAGACGATCGTCGAGCAATCTCACGACTTTCGCAAACAAATGCCCGCGATTGAAAGATATAGAAAAATAATGAATTAAGGAACTTAATTGCCCGCGTACACGTCGCTCGGTTCACGGTAAATATACCGAACGGATCGCGACGAGCATTCGTGAATTCGAGCGCGATGCCCGCTGTGCGAAATTTCACCGTCGCAAGTTCTTACATCCTCTCGGCAACGATACGAACGAAAGGAATATTTTTAGAAACGTACACCGTCGTCTTCTCCCGCGGATCTCGAAAGACGACACGTGCGTAAGCCACGGATCTTATCGAGATACTTCGCCTTTTATTTATTTTTCGCTGAAACGAATATTTTGCGAATGTGTACCTGATAAGTCTCGTGTCTCTCTCTCGCTCTCGCTCTCCCTCTTTCTTTGTTCATTTTTTCTATGCACCCAACGAATTATGGTGAATGAACCGTTCATTGGGATTCGAGCTATAAACAATTTTTTTGTCTTGTATATTTTACGTGTTGTCGTACCGAAGATAAAAAATTAGCCAATGAAATAATAATAATTAAAGTCGTTTGTTTTCTTACAATTTGGATTTTTTGACGATGCTCTTTCACTAGTGTAGTAAAAACTGGAAGTCCTCTGAATTTGTTATTAAACAGTGCTTAACTAAAAATAAAGAGGAGTTTCAACGAAACAAAAAAATCATTTGATGGTTTTTGTAATAAAGTCAATCGTTTCGCTGTAATATTAAAGGAAAAGAAACGATGAATTTTCATACATTTTGAATTTTTAATTCGAATATCATTTGGATGGCTAAGTTTATCAAAAACCTGTAAGAGATCTTTTTTATAGAGCATTTAATTGTCTATAAAAATATGGCATGAATTTGTCTGTACAATAATGCCATTACCGAGTTATAAAATTTCAAACATAAACAAAAAATTACCCCGTGTAATTATAAATCGGAAATAGAAATTCGCGATTAGGCACCTCTTATTGTTAATATTAATATTAAGAACTCAAATTGTATCAAGCTTCTTATTTAACCTTCCTGGAAATGTACAGTCTGTAAGTTGAAAGTCGAAAAAAAAACTTGTCCCAGAATGACACCCTAATATATTCACATACATATAAACCTGAGTTTATTATAGCCAGACACTCCATAGAAATAAAAAAAAATGCAGAATGAATCAACAAGATATCGGTTCGCAAAAAAAAAGAAAAAAACACTCGGCTGTCCGATGCTGCACAAAAAGATAACAATAAACAAATCAAAATTTGTATATTGTACGAAAAAATAAAGAAATCTTACAGAGCGAAGTCATTAATTTGCTGATCTAAACATAGTTCGGAGACGAAGCGAACGTTAGATGAAAACGGTTCTCGCGTATGATGTCAATATAATTATAACGATTAATTGCATTCTAACGGCATGTACTTCAATTTTCTCTCTCCTATATTTTCTCTTTACTCGTTAAACGATCGCTTCAAACTACGAAAACAACGCCCCGATTATAACCGCGAAACATACGTTAAACTCATATTTGCAACGACGACCGAGAATGGCCCTGAACCGTTGAACACCGAGAGACTTTTTCACGGTATAACCGTTGCAACTGTTGCATAGCGTTATTTCTAACGTCGAGAACAACACCGTTCGATCCTAGCTGTTACCAAGCTGCCGCTCCAACTTTCCAATTAAATAACATCCGCGCCCTATAGCTACCCTCGATGACCCTTCGTTCTCTCAACCCTCCTCCCTCGCTTCGTCCTCATCCTTCTCGTCCCTTTCCCTTTGTCTCCATTCCAGCTCCCGTTCCATCCGATGGTTCGTTCCCCGAACCTACTCAACTTTTTTCATTCGTGAAATCCCCACCTCTAGCCCCTCCTCCACCTCCTCCTCCTCCTCTTCCACCACCCCCCTCCCTCCGCCCACCAAGCTAACCTCACCAACGCCAGGCGGTCGACGTTTCGGGCGAGCCGTCGCTCGGCTCTTTGAGCTTTTATTGCATCAGGCTCTTCTATACCCGGACCATGACCACGACCATGAATTTCGAATTGACCGAGAATCACGTGGACGCGTATTCACCTCTACCTCGCGGCTTTGCATCGTTTCGTGAAATTATTTATGTACGTTACGCCACGTATCGAATATTAAAATATTGTCTTTTTTGTCGTGCGTTTTGTTGCGTTCGGCGAAATAATGGTAGTTCGCTCGATCGCACGAGACGAAAAATTTGTATAAACGATTTTCTATGGTAGTATAGAATCGCTCGAAAATTCGAGGATAATTCAATTAATCCTCGATGTAGGTATAAGGATCCGCGCGTTACGTTTTCACCGTGATTCGAATGAAAACTGTCGTTTCAATTGTCCTTCGAAGTATTGTAGGATAAACAACACGGCGCACGTTGCATGGCGTTCAATCCTGTCGATACGTTCGAAACGACGTTGCTTCGAGCGACCGGAACGTTCTCCGGGTGATCAATGTCGACCATCGTCGCCACGTGCCGTGCTACGCGAACAAACGGCCCATATTTCCCGGGTAAATTCTGTTTTTATATATATATTTCTTTCTTTTTTTCCCCTCACATTTATCAGTCATTGCAACGTATAACGCGAGCTAACGATGTTTCGAAGCCAATATAGTACAATCGCTCTTTACAAAACGAAACATCGGCCCTACCGTCGAGCAAGTGTTTGTTTCTCCACTGATTGTCGCGTTCGTAAATGAATTTAGTCGCGAATACAAAGAACCGCCGGCGAAATAATAATGTAGATATTTGTTTCGTGAGGGGAGAGATCGGTTTCGTTGACGAGGGTCCGTGTCAGACTTCATCCGGCGTACGGCTCGCGCGTCGCGTTTTGTTCCCGAATTCGTCAAATTTTTACGTTCACGGCTTTTATTCAATTATCGCGAAATAAAGCTTTTTTCGTTATCACCGTTCGACGTAGATATCTTTACCGTTCATACAGAAATATCGAGTGTCGAATAGGTATACGGTTGTAGGGGCGAGAAACGCGCCCAGGGTCGAAATTTCACGTCGAGGGTGGATAAAAGGAGAGGTGGGGTTGACGGCCTCGCAACGACGTGGCCTCTCTCCATGGCACGGTGGAAAAACCCGCGCGATCGTCGCACTGCGACCGTAGCAACAGTCCGCCAAGGTCACCTTCCTCAACCCTTACGCAGAATACACGCCCTCTCTCTCTCTCTCTCTCTCTCTCTCTCTCTCTCTTTCTTATCGGTCATCTCGCGCCGACCCGTGATATTATTTTTTTCCTCTCTCGCTCTCTCACGACTATGAGAAAAGGCTAATGCGGATTACGCAAAGTGCAGGCGAGAAAGACAAAATTTCGTACCGACTCGATACTAACGAGAATCGGGTACTCGGAGTGAAGCGTGGGTAAGAGCTCGATAAAGAACGAAGTACGAAGGATAAAAAAGTCGAAGAATTCCAAAGAAGCGACGGTGGGATGCGTTCTTAAGAGAAGGATAAAAACATTACAAATGGACGGCATAAGCACGAATATATATATATATATATATATATGTCGTGTAACCAGCAAACTACGAGCTGCGTCTGCTGCACGACGAGTTCTGCCAGAGGGTGGCGTGGGGGAAGACGGGGGGGGGGGGCAGACACAAAAAGGATAATAAAAAAAGCTCGTTCCTGCTCAACGGAGACGGTGAACCGCGGCGAGAGAAAGAGAGAGAGAGAGAGCGAGAGAGGGGGTAGGGGCCGGGGGAAGAAACAAAGAGAAGAGTCGAACGAGCTGTACGTGACGGAAAAAAGAAGAAGGAAAAAAAAGAAAAAAAAAAAAGCATCACGTGTATAAAGTTTGGGAGCGAGTCGGCGTCGCGCCTGCGTCGAGGTTTTTTGCGCGTGTGTGTACGCGGGTGTACGATGCGCAGACTGCACGAAATATCAACGTACTTTAAGCCGCAACGAAATTCGACCAGTACAAACAAAATTATATTTTTGTGATGAATTTTTGTCTAGCTGGAAAATTTGCTCGTAAACGCGTCCTTGCTATATTGCGTCTGAGAGTCGTGTTACACGTTGCTGACTTCGAGAAACAGGCACGTATATATCTTGATCGAGAGAGAGAGAGAGAGAGAGAGAGAGAAGAGAAAAAGATCAGCCAATTTTACGATTACGAGAGGTTGGTGGGTTAATGTTTTGCAGTGGCGATCGCCTGGATCTCGACGTAGGAACCGTGGCAGACTTTGACCGGACGAGTTGCGAACGTACTAAAAAAGAAAAGAAAAATATATATATATATTCATATTCGCAGTTTCTTTTATATATATAAAGTATATACTTTTAAATGTATATAGTAATATGTATATGGGAACTCGTCAGGGCTGTGACCGAGAGCTCTGACACCCGCGCTGACGACGACTATATAGACGTGACGGGGCAGCGAGACGCGTTGCGGCGGTTCTCTTGTAAAGGCTCACGCAGGCTCGCAGTGAGGCAGGCAACGGACGGGGGCCTTGCCCGTACACATACTCGTCACTACTACTTGCCACTGCTGCTATTACTAATACTATGGCGGCATATACTACTGCGCCACCGACGCCATCGCACTCACCCGACACGAGACCAGACAGAGTCGGGGAAAGAGTAAAATAACCCGTCGACGCAGAGGTGCCCAAATCGTTCGACTCGATTTCGAAAAATACGACGTCGTTTTGCATTATTTGTATCTCTCTCTCTCTCTATCTATCTCTATTTCTCTATTCGACGATACGTGAAATCAATCGTATCGAAATCTTTCGACAGGTTTGACGTATTATCGATGATAATTGTATTAAAAAATTATTTAAAACAAATAATTTTCGTTTTATTGAGAAATGTTTCGATGATTCGAGGATATTATTGTCTGTCGTCGAAGCGAATGGTAACCGGTGAATGATTTTGCGACAATAGTGAAACTTGGAGGAGCTCGACGTGATAAAAATGTGAAAAACACGAATGAAAATGATGAATGGTATATACACCCACGTTATTCAACTTTTATACGTTCAAACGCTCGATATCGCACGAAATTGCGAACCCTCTTTTGCCGGAGTCGCATTGGACAGTATCTCTCCCACTCTCTCTTCCCTCTCTCCCCGCGTGTTTCGCAGCCAGAGGTTCGCAATTCACGTACGATTCTCCGGAAATATTGTATTCCTTTTTGCATTTGAATGAAAAAAATAAAATAAAATAAAAACATTCTGAATATTCGTTGGCGTTCGATCGCTCGATGCGAAAAAAACAGTAAATAATATTCAACGCGACTATAGACAAGAGTTTTAAAAATAATTTTTAAAAATAACAATATATATATTCGTTCTCAAAAAATGCAGTAATTTTCATCCCTCTCGAAGCCGCGTTTGTTTACAACATGTCAGGCGAATTAGTGACTTTTGTCAGTCGGAGAATAAATATACACGCCGGAACGTCCGAGCGGCGTCCAGTTGCGACGAGACATTTTGGCAACGGCGATAGAATCTTGTACGCGTAATTTTTGGCTGCAACGAAGTACCTTCTAATACATATAATATACGTGTGTAATAATAACTCGTACGATGCTACGGCCAGAATCGAGTACAGCTGTGAAGAACGGGGAGAATGGTCGAAGGGGTTTGGGTTTGGTGAGCCCGTAGTCACTTTAGCCGGACTCGATTCCTGCTCTCGTCCTCTTCCTCTTTTGCCCATTCTCGTTTCGCCACCATGGCCATGGTTACCATGTAACCTTGAACTCTCTTGCACGGCAACATGAAACCATCGTACTATCGAGCGGTGTAGAAACAGCGAGAACCGCAGTATTACGCGTCGGGCACTGGTGATGGTGCCACGAGAGAGCAGGAGAGAGAGAGAGAGAGAGAGAGAGAGAGAGAGAGAGAGAGAGTAAAAGGGAGAATGAGAGAGAGAGAGAGAGAGAGAGTTTTGTGGGGTTGACTACCATAGCTACCAGACACTCGTCCACCCTGCTGTATCGATCCATACGGCTAACTTTGGCTCTCGTCCCATTCGCAATGCCACGGTAAAACCATCACCCTTATCCCCTTTTGGAGTTCGGTTCGTTTTCTCTCTCTCTCTCTCTCTCTCTCTCTCTCTCTCTCTCTCTCTCTCTCTCTCTCTCTCTCTCTCTCACTCACCCTCTTTCATCTCTCATCCCTTCGTTAAATCACCCTCTCAGCTTCACCGACTTTGTGCCGTCCCTGTTATCTTCGACAGAGAGCCCTTTCACCAGCAGGATGAAAGAGCGAGGGGGAGTTTGTCGATCCCGAATCGAAAAACATTTTCAATTCTATAAAATGTACGATCAATATACGAAACGTCGTGATACTTTACGAGACAACGGTCGTGCGAAATTGCGTCGCGGATAACCGTTGACATTTCGGGGGTATGAAGAAAACAAAACGCGTAAGGACCGAGCAACGATCGCTCGCCTCGAGATGTAACTAATTTTAAGTTGACTACGTAATGTAATACTTCGAGAACCGGTGATATTTTCTGGCAGCCGAAGGGATTCGAAGAACGTGCCTCGGCACCTCGCGACAATGGTCGATCGTATAACGAATATTGCGCAATTGCACCGACAACAAGTGGATGGATAAAGGTCTCTATCTCGAGAACTCTCGATGAAAGAGAAATCATTTTTTTTTAAATTACAAAAATCGATAATACCGACCCGGGAGCGTTCGTACTTCGATCGAAGATATCGAATCGCGTTGATTTTCTCGTTATTTATTTATTCTCTCTTTATTTGATTTTTTTCGTGCTTTGTTTTTTTTTTCATTTGTTTTTGTTTCTTTTTCTATAAATCTTCATTCGGATATCTGGCTCAAGAGGCGAAGATCGTATTATCGTTTATTCTTACGAGAGAAGTTGTTTTTATTTTCGTAAAAGAAAGAAAGTGATATTGCACATTGTTGTTGGCCGAGCACGTAAGAAATCTTGAAAGCGATCGAGGATTATTTATCGATCGATTAGATTGAGCGACGGAGTTCTGCTTATATCAGACAGCTGTTATGCGAGGGTTTGTGGTACGACGAAGCGTGGGATAGTTCGTCGACTCTGGAGGAACATAGCTGATTTCCTCGAAGCCCGATTTACCGCAGGATGTAGAAATTATTCGTGCGGAAGACGCATACAGCTGGCACTAGACACGTGCGTCATTGATCCGAGGATATGGAAAATTGATCTAGTAAATTCATAATTTCTCCATCGATTCAAATTGACACTCGTTTTATAGACTTTTTTATCGATCGAATTAATCCTAACGAACGCAAAGAATTATTTTATAGGACCATCGCCATTATAACTGCATCATTTTCGCTAAAAGAAATGGCCTTCTCTCCACTCGACGAAACTACGTTATAAACGAAAATTTGAAAGGTAGCGTGAGGCTTTTATACGCCGGACGCAAATGCGTTTCAAACTTATTATTTTTATTTCATTTTATAATCGATTTTTTCCCACTATAGTTTATTTATTTAGTGACAACGTTTCATACTTATTATTCTTATTTTATTTTATACCTAATCGAATTTTTTTCGCGATATAGTTAATTTGTTTAGTACGATCCATCGGCCGTCCGATGGAAAGTTTATTTTTGTTTACCCTCGCTTCAACTTAACTCTCGTCACTCTACCAATTTTTCCATCCACTAGATCGAGTTAAAATCGAACGTCGTTGCGACTTTTTTTCACCGTTCATCGTTTTTATTTATTTCTTATTTTTTCTTTTTTTGTGATAAACAAAATCTCATCGCTCTTATTTTCTCCCTCGCTATCCTATCGAACTTCACTACACCCCTTCAGGTTTCATTTATAAAATGAGACGCCCACTCTACGTTCCCACGTTTTTTTCATTCTTTCAATATTCTTATTCACGCGCAGTCCAAGTGCATTTTTTATTTATACGAAAAAGGACGCCAACGCTCTCGAGCAACGGAATCGAAGATACCCGGGAATAAATAAAATTACGAGACGTAACTCGACCCGATTAACGTCGCATCATCCACTCGCCAGCTTTTGACGACATGCCGTTGACTCTTTCGTCTCTTTCGTTTTATGTTTGTTTATCGTCTATAAATACGAAGCTTCTTATTAATATATTCACACGACGATTATTCGTGAAAATATTATTTTAATATGTCGAATCGATTTTTCGTTTTTTTGCCGCGTTCCTTCGGTTTCCGCACTTCGTCGAATAAACCAGCGATCCCTGATGTACTCGAGCATGCTAGGACGAACCTAGCTCGATGTAATAAAGTAATCCCACGTCGACGCGAATAATAAATAAGGAAATGGAGAAAAAAGGATCGTCTCCAATGTGCACGAGCCTCGAACGTTGTAAAAGACACGACGTAATTTTTCCACGTTTTACAGAGTCGTGTCACGAGAACTTCGAAGCTAGAAAAGTTTTATTACAAATTTTTTTTTTTTTTATTCGCATCGAAACGCGACAAAATTCTCGGCTGAAAAACTCGTATTATCACGAAATTTTCAAATTTGTCAAGGAACCAACTCCGATGTTTGTTTTATTTTAATATTTCTAATTTCGATTGGAGGCAGTTGGCGGTGAATACACGATATAAAGTATAATTTTCTTTTATTTGAAAATTGTTACTATTTTAACGATTCGATAGTTTATATTTTTAAATCTCGAGGCTTATTCGTGATATGATTTCGGGAGCGAAGTGTCTGGGTTGTGATCCGCCTTAAGACCGATACAAAAAATGTGATTTTCTAATCCTTACAAAATACTTATTTTTAAAAATAAGGCCTGTAGTGGAGTAAGCTTCGGGTACCAATTTGAGAGACTGTTTATCCAAACGCTAGTCCTTGTTTGGTTATAGAATAGAGCATTTTCCGATAGCCTCTGTTAAATTTCTCGTAAAGAAGAGAAACCTCTTTTTACTGGACAATATTTGAGATCAATGAGCTGTGTTGAAGGATCAATAGTGCCCGTTGGTTTATAATTAGAGAGGTCCTAATTATGTACGCGTCATGCAGATGAAACATTACGTACAAACAAAAATTATGGTTACTATTTTTTTATTTAATTTTTCGTTTCAATATACGTTTTCTCGTCGCAGAAATTAAACTCCTCCACTTTCTACCAAGAATTCTCATTAATGTACGTGTTTCAGTCTCAGCTCGTTACTCAACAAACATACCGGGCTTCCTTTCGATAAAGGTTTCTCCATTTTGCTTTGATCTCTCGTTCTTAATTAAAGTGTCACCAAGAAGTGTAGTAGAAACGAAGGGATCTTTCATTCGATATGAAAAACAACGCAATCGCAAGAAGTTAAAAGTTATATTTAAAAAGGAAAAACTAGCCTGCGAAGGAGATACATCCTGGAACCTCCTTCCCCTTCACTCTAATTCTCTTGTCGCAACTCGTGGCAACTTGCTCTTTTTATTTTCTACCATTTCGAATACATGTTTTCTCGATTCTCGGTGTTCCGATGTAACGAGTAGAAAATTAATTACGTTCGAAAATCCTTGATTTAACTTTTATCACGTGCTCGTTTTCTCTTTGATATCTCATACTTTGATGACAATGTTGGCAACATTTCTCGAAGAACCTTCGCCTCAACCGACCCAAGGGCTTGGATTCTTCGAAATGTGTAATGCAACGTGTAAGACGTTCTTCTGCAATTTTCCGATAATCGTGTCCTTCGTCGAGGGTTCCAGTTCAACGAAGTGCAATATAATACGTCAAGAATCTCCGATATCATCGGTTCCTGGAACAATCGTAATAAATTGGCTGTAATAAATTTTTTAAAAAACGTTTCATTCAATTTTCCATTTCACAATATTTCCGCTAGTCCTTGAAACAAAAATGGGATAACTGTAAAAAAAAAAAAGTGCGAATACAATCAGTCAATCGACAACGTTATTCTCCTTCATCAAAATACCCTTCGTCCCGTTCGTTCGAAATTTTGAAGATTCATGAACTTGGCTGTGTTGAGTCATCGCTGAATGTCAAAATTTACGACCCTGGTTGTCATTCTTCCGGTCATGCAGGCAATATATTATACGTATACATTGATTCGTCCGAACATCCTGAGAATTTTCGTGGAGTATTCTACGTATGATATATATATTCTGCAAAGATGAATATGTCTTTGAAGCGACTCGTACGATCCGAGGATCCGGGCAAGTGGCCAGAAACCTAAGAGTAGTCGTATAGAATGATATATACATATATATTGTAATTGTGCCGGCCAAAAGCGCGCTCGATCATTTATCGTTTCCGTACCGCGCCAAATCTTTGGCAACCTCATCGCATCCCAGAGTCGACTTTAGGCGTCGTCGCATCCCTCCGTATTGCGAAGCGACTGGCCCGGCAGCTACTATTTTAGAGGCTAATCGTCTTCTCCTACTTTCGCGCTTTTATCCCCGAAAATGGTCGATTTCGAATCTCGCTCGTGCTGGCAAATATTTATATCGGAATAAACGAAAGATTGTTTTCACGAAATAATTGTTTATAAATTACTCTCGAGATATCGTGCTCTTTTTAATTGAAATAAAAATCGACGATTTTCGACATCGACGATTTTCGATCTTCCGTATCGTACGAAGATCTTGCGATTCCTTGAATTCATCGAGAATCTATCGTATAAATAGAATTGATTTATGGAACATTGGAACATGGAAGACGTAAATATGTTTTCGTTTGTTTTTTGTTAAATTCACACTTACGTAAATTCGTACGATCGATGAGCAATAAAGATAATAATCACTTTACGAAGAAATTAATTGCGGGTAATTTGGAAAGAACGACGGTGTTAAGTATAATTGAATTTGACAAGATGACGTAATCGACAGATGTGGTACATATGGGACGTATGATTTATTAGTTATTCAATTATTCGACAGTCGTATAATTCATTGACAATCAAGAGAGAACGCGTGCTATTGTCGGGCTGTCGTTGAATTTTATCGTAATAATTACCCAATTTGAGGTCTTTGAACTCATTAAATCATATTCGGAGCTCAAGTTCACCGATAGCATATTTAACGATGATTTTATGTACGAAAAATTAACCAATAAAAATTCTTCGATAATCGATAGGTTTTTCATACACCGATGTATTTTATCGATGTGAGATTAATCCCCATACGGACTTCGATAGCTCGTGGCCGAATCTAAAACATAAATATTAAATAGATTATTAGCAATATCGAATAAATTTAATAAAACTAGTCCACGTACACCGATTCGATTCGATTGCGCGACCTCGCCTCGTAAACCGTCTCGTATCTTGCATCGCGTACGTAAACTCGATCAGACATTTATCCCAAGGGACGAAACACCACAGGGGCCGATCTGTATCAACGTCGTAATTGCGTTTCTTCTCCGATAAGCATTGATATCGTTTGTTGACCACGTCGATGCCGATTCCCACTGGTGTCAGCCCAATTCTCGCGTCCTTGTCTCGCGTCTTAATTGGCGTAATTCGATTCTCATGTTATTCACCGTATTTAGCGTCGAGAATCTCTCGAGTTAAGACCAACGCCTTGTACAATAAAAATGCCACTCGTGCATATTTTGTTTCCAACAGCGCTGTCGAGCGTTCGATTGTGACGAACGAAAAAACAAGTTTGTCGAAAGAAGAAAAAAAAACGATTCGTCTCGCCGACTCTCTGGCGCCTCGGTAAAATTGAGTAGTCTTGTAAAAATTGCTTCATCGAGACAAAAATTTAATGAAAAACGATTGAAAAACAACTATTCGCGTACTTCTTAAATTTTATCGAAAGATATTAGGTTTATCTTTCTTCGAACTCTCCGCGACACGGTAAACCTCACGAATATGTTGAAATAATCAAGTAGGAGTATCGTCGTAGACCCACGATTTTTAGAAAGAAAAAAAAAAACACGAAAAATATCGTCGATTTTCTTAAGTCCGAAAAAGGAAACTCGGGCCTTAATGGCACGATATTAAAACGCGTAGGAACGAGGGATAAACGAAAGATCGCTTCGCGCAATCCAGAAGCCCCTGTGTCTTGGCGACCTACGCCACACGATTATTTTTGTCGCGAGGCCGGACCGCGATCTGTCACCGAATCTCTGAGTCACGCGCGTCTCGTAAACATTTTTCTTTTTTCTATCGCCCGTATTACATTTTACCGTGAGAACTTGGATCGTAGGGGAAAAATGATCGTTTCCTTCTTAAAAAAAGGGTCGTCAAAATTCGAATGAAGATTTATTCGATTCGAATCGATTTAATTCAAATTGAAAAATGGGAATGGGAAATTCGGTCCTATTGATTAAGTTTTTAACAAATTACCGTGTGACGTTGAAATTTTTTCGAAACAAACCACGATCCAACGAATTTTATCCTCGAAATACTCGCGAGCATATGAAATGTTTATCTCAATTGTTTACATCAATTTTCTATTGCAATTTTTCTAATCTTTCGTCCCGTATCTATCTCTCTCACTCATCGAACCTCCTATAAATCCTCTCGTTCGACTTTATTATTGTATTTTACGCCGACATGCGGTTATTCTCTTTTTTTCCTCGAACATCCATCGTTTTTTGTTTGTGTTTTACTATACTACAATGTCACTGCGGCCACTAACGTACGACTGCATGCATTATCATTTCCGGATAACCACAACTATCGGTTTCATGTACAAACTGGCGACAGTCATTAGCGACGTTGTGCGAGCATCTAGCGATAAGGGGTCAAGGATGAAATATTCCCAGAGACAGAGAAAAACTCGATAGAAATGTTGCGATCGTGTTACACGCGATCGCCGTTCGCCGATCATCGATCACTGCGTCATAGCCATTTGCATCTCGTTAGATAAATCATTTAACGTCATTTTTATTTTTTATTCATTTTTTCTTTCTTCATAAATCACTGATTACTTCGACGATGAACGTCGAAACTGTGAATTTGGAAAAACCGAAAATAATAATAATTATCATAATAATAAAAGAACGAGGAAATAAATAGTCGGGCAGTGCGAAATTATGTTCGTTGAAAACGAAGGAAACTAACAAAGAAAAACCGTGACGGAAAAACTAAATGCGTACTCGGGAGAAGGCGCGTGCGGTTTCGACAAAGTACGAACGAACACGTATGTTTTGAGAGTAGCGCCCGATGAAATCTCGCGCGAGCGCGTTAAAGCACGACGCGAATATTAACGCGCATTTGCATTCGTTATCGTTATATTTTCTTTTTATTCCTCTTCTATGTACACAATCGCTAGATTATGTTGGAAAACTTGATGAAACCACGAAGCGACAGTTGGCGTTCGAGCGACTGGCTATCGACGATGCCACCAGCAATGTCACGATGTTTAATGCCGGTTGATAAAAGGAATTCTTTAATACGAGAATGAACTCACGAAAATGATAATAAGACGATTTGCTTCAACGTCGACGAGAAAACAAACGAGTTTTCCACGACTCGAATACAAATTTATGTTAATTTTCCGTCTGACGCCATTTCTTGTTTCGTTTTTATTTGTTTGTTTGTTTTTTTTTGTTTCATTACGTCTCGTTGTTTTGTGTTATAGAAATTTTTGTATTAAAAAATACGTGTATTCGTGATATTTGACAAATATTTTTACGTTGCAGCAATCCTCGAGCCTCGCGAAACATGGCGGAAAAACAACGTCGCGACAATCTCAACACGAATATCTCGACGATGGCTACCCTCGTGCCCACGGTTTCCGGAAGTCCGAGACGACTCGACAAGATATCCATTCTGAGACTCGCCGGTGCATTCTTGAGAACCGAATACAGTGAGTATTTTTATAACGTTTCTGTTTTTATTCGTCTTTTTTTTATCTTTCTTTCTTCGTTTAATTAATAACTTGATTATCGTAAAAATTCATCGATCTTTTGTCGTATTCGCACGATTACATCGATTGCAAATGGAAATTCTTGCGAGATAAATAAAACAAAATACCTGTTGGTAAACGAGCTCGAGAGATATCGGCGATGTCGTCATCCTTGCCGATTGCTCAATAACACGACGTGAAGCACGATGCGATTTCTCATAATTGTTGAAAAATATTATTTTTTTTTACTCGCGTATGATTTTTTCAATTTTATTTCCGCACACTCTCGAGACTCGAAGACTTAATAGCCTTGTCGCTTGTCTAAAACGAACGACGTACGAAATATCGACATTTTTTTCGAAAAACAACCGTAATTTTTCCCTGAGACTATCTTCTTTTTCGTAAAGGATACAATTTTCAAACGTTCGAAAATATGATGAAGCAATCGTCGGTGGGCGATCGCACCATTTTCATTTTTTAAAAAATTTTGTTTTGTTTTCATTTTTTTTATTTACTCTTTTCTTCATACGCCTATCCACTCCCGATTATTCATCCTCGTGTGAAAAAAAGCTCGTGCACAAAGACATTTGGGCCTCGGGCTCAATGCCCCTTCGATCGACCGGTTTTCCGGTTATTCCAGATCACCGAAGGCCCCGCCGGTCAAAACGCAGCAAACGCATACAACGGCGTTTTCGTTTGGCATTGCCGATGCTGTTCACTCGGAACGATGTACTCGCTTTACCAGATTTCACCCGGTCTCTTGTTGCCTGTCATCTCAAGCCTGATGTTTTTCCGTCTCGTCGGCCACCGCGAGACTCGTGTATCGTTTTCAAGAGCTTTTCGTCTCTCTTTCTCCATCTCTCTCTCTCATTCTCTCTTTCTCTCTCTCTCTCTATCTCTATCTCTCTCTTTCTCTCTCTGACTTAATCGTGGTACGAGTCGATCAAACAGTCAAAGACCTCGTCAGTCTCCGTCTCGAAGAACGACAGAGGCCAACGTTTCTGTTTTCTTTTTTTCTTTTCTCTCTCTCTCTCTCTCGGTGGCTGCTTTTGCAAGGCAACAAGTGGAATGATCGAAAGAAAGAAATTCGTTATTTGCGAGTACGCGAGAACGGCCTCGTGCGATTATTGTTTATTTTTTTATTTTACTTTTTATAAGAAGGACGATAATTATCGATGCAACGACACGAAAGATTTTTATCGTCGCGACGATTTATTCATTTATATAGATTATAAATAATGAATTTTTAAGAAAAAAACTAATTTTTCTGTTACAGCTCTTGGCTCGGGGACTTCGGGCTTTCTTCCACGTAAATTCAAAGATTTCGATCTCGAGCAATACTTCGTCGACGTAAGTTCAATTATTCGTCTATCCCCCCACCCCTGCTCTCTTTCCAATCCCGAGAACGATTTCGATCTCATCGCCCATCGCACTTCCCGTTTTGCTCGGACTCTTTTAATTATTTTGCTTTCATTTTCTTAAAAGCAATTATCACCGTATCAACGTGCTTCGCCAGGCCCGAATTATAATAACAAAAAAAAGGTCTTTGACTCGATGCATTACACGCGCCGAAAGTTTCGCCTCACGAAAGAAATGCGCGTACGCTCGTCGTATTATCGCGATTGTTATATTTTTAAATCGTAAACAAGCGACGTTGATAAATTCTCTTTGAAGCAACATAACAATAAAGTGATATATACAGACGTACAGCAAGTCCATACCTCGAACCGAAAATCGCGTACACGAAAGTTGCATCAGTACGTCGCGGGCTTACAGAAATAAATAAAGCAAACAAAAATATTGTTTAATTTCAGAATCTCATCGGTAGCGATGGCTTTATCCTCGTCGTGACGACAGCTGGCAAGATCGTTTACATAAGTCGTCAGGTCGAGCAACAGCTTGGACATGCACAGGTGAGTCTCGACCTTAGAAACCCTAACAATTTTTATCTCAATCAAGCGAGCGACGTTCACTCTCAAAATCACCTCGTGTTCACCCCGAGAAGTCGTTTCGACGCGACGGCGATGATATAGTGTGTTCTATATTCAAACTCCCAGTTTCTCTTTATCGAACGTCCGTTTTCTAGTTTTCGAATATCAGTCGTTTGAAATTAGAAGTATTTAGTGTCGTTCGTTTTTCCGTTTCTCCTCGTGCCGATCGTATTCGATTTATTCGCTGCGAAAAGAATGTCGCAAGCTCTCGACGCGAGCGAGGTATCGGCATAGTCGGAATTCCAGAGACTCGAGCAACGTCAAAGCCTCGCTGCTGCTTCTCCCGTTTACGCTCTTAACGTCCAACGGGAAATGAAAATTAGCGATCAAAGCTGCACGCGAGCGTAGCGAAACACGTGCAGCCACCGTGCTAAAGCAGACGCTACGCTCTCGAAAACCTACCCTCATTATGTTCACGTCAATACCGCGATGATGAAACCGGCGATCGGTTATTCTCGTCGCTACGGATTACATCTTCGACATGGATTACGACACGATTTCACCCTTTTCCAAACAGGCTCGTTGAGTCCTCTCGCGTGGAAGAAACCGTCGCAATTTACAGATGGGACGTTCCCGGCGATCGAACGCGACGGAGCGACAAAGGAGTGCTATGAAAAGCCACGATTCATCCGAGAATCTCTCGAGCATATTGCGATTTAGACGATTCGCGTTCGACGTTTCGAATTCTTTAATGGAACAAATGAACGAATGTCGCACGAGGCGATCGACGCGTAATCGATAGTTATTGAAAATCTGAATGGCACGGAGAAAGAAATATCGCACAGAGGGTTTGAGTGGAAGAGAAATTGGTGGAGAGGGTCGAAAGAAAAATAAGGATCCCGTAGAGTTTCTCACGGCGTCGTCAAGCTCCGAGCCTGGAAATCCTCGTCGCACGTGGAGCCCCGTTGCACGCGTACTGCTCTATAATATCATGGTCATGCGTCGACATTCGATGTGTGTGTCGTGGCGCGATCTAAATCCCGCAATCGCAAATATTCATAGCTCGAGCCGAATCGATCGATACAAAAATAAATACTTCAGATTGCGAAATTTCATTGTACGATGTATTTTCAAAATTTGAATTTCGACCAATCGACGATAAGACTTTCGACAAGATTTTTATGATACGAAAATCTCGACGGTTTATAAAACGATCCGATTTATGGAAAATCTTTTGCCACGTGGCATTTTTAAAGTTGGACCTACGAGGACAATCACTAAAGGTTTCAAATCAATTATTATGCAACGAATCGACGCGAAAACGCGAAAAAAATGCTACGTCGGTGAAGACAGAAAAAAAATCCCCCCCCCCCCCTTTCTAACTCTCTTTAAGGAGTTACTTCTATCTCTCCCGAGAGGTAGGAAGATCTGGGAATTGTCGATAAATTCGAAGCTTCGTGGAAAAAAAAAGAAGAAAAAACGATACGAAGAAGAAAAATGAGTGGGATATCTCCTTTACTGCTTAACAATAATTCGTCAACGGCTTTAACGAGGGGATGATTCGATGGAGACGAAGAAATCTCTCGCGTTGACACGCTAGATTGTACGTGGGATTTCCGTCGAATTTCCAAGTGTGTTTTGGCGTGGTTGTAAGAAGCTCGTTCGACACAACGGGTCCCCGCAAAATTCACCTTCCAATGGTGTCTACAATCAAGCTCCCATTGTACGACGTATTACCCGAGAGATCCAGCGGTGAAAATTATACGCGAGTCTCGTCGGGCATTCCAACTTGGCAATAATAAATCTTCTCGTGCCACGCACGCAAAATCCTTGAGATATTTCTCGCATCAATTCAAAACGAAGATTGTCGCGTAAATTTCTGATTGAGTTAACGGGTTATACGTAGTTAGAAGGTGAAAAATCAAAAACAATTTTTCAAGATTTTTTTTTTTTTTGAAATGGCGTTTGCATTTATTTTAATGAATCTCTTGACATTGATTGTCGATCCGCTGTGACCGATCGTCGAGAACGCCTCAGAAAAAGACGGTGAGGAAGATATCTCTAAACTGGATCGTTTGATATGGAAAATTAATCAAGATTTAGTTAATTGATAACGACAAGAAATAATTTTCAGACTGATTTTCCAAGTCAGTTTCATTTTTATTTCGATCGAAGCCACCAACGAATCTTTCTAATAAAATGTTGTTGATGAGATCTGCATAGATCGGTCGTATAGTCGAGGCAACATCCCGTGATAAAGGTTGATAATCAGGTTTGAATAATTCGAATTTTTTCCCAGCTGCGACGATTTTTCTTCAACTGGGGACACTTCTCGTGTTATGGATTCTCATTTGTTGTTTGTTATGGATTCTTCTTATTGTTAAACCACAATAGACAGTGTATTTGTCATCTTACCAGTAAACTCTCTTTTTCCACCAAGAGACTTTTTTGTCTTTTTCTTCCATATTTTTCAACGACTTTTACATTTTTCTTCACGCACTCTCAGCATCACCTGCTCATTCTCTTCTAAACGTGCTCAATAAATTCTTTTTTAACAACTTCATTATTGCCGTAAGTTGCAGACTTCAAAACCGCAGAGTAAGTTTTGGAGTCATCGTCTCCAATGTAGTTTTTATACCGAGCTATAATTATGACTGTTACTTCGAGAATATTTGTCGGATCACCGCAAATTTTGTTTGGGTATTCTCAAGAATATGTACTTAACGAAAATGCAAAAACTGGAAAATCGGTTATTTGAAAATCCTGACTAGGTATAATCCCTTAAGAACTAATATTTCTACACTGTTTTTTCCAAATTAAAAAATATGTTTACCCCATTGGCATTTCTTTGTTTCGATATCCCCTTAATATTAAGGATTTCAGGTGATTCTAAAATAGCAACGTGTTAATCTTTTTTATATGTTGTTTTGTTATATTGTTTTTCATATTTTTTTTTACAGAACGATCTCTTCGGTCAGTCATTGTACAACTTCGTTTTTCTGGAGGATCACGACGAGCTGACGAAAAATTTGACGCCCGACGAGCCGATCAACAGGCCAATGATAACGGAGACCGGGACGAACGACGAGGCGTCGAACTCGTCCGAGGAATCGAGCTCGACGAGAAACAACGACGTTAACTTTACCACCCAGAGACGAAGTTTCAACTTGAGAATGTCACAGAGAACGGTGTCGAGGCGCGAGCACACGCAGTACGAGTGTTTGCACATCACGGGTGTTCTCAGGCCAGCCGCAGCTTGTAGAAATATCGACGGAAATAGCGAAAGAGCCGTGAGACATCGGGGTAATTGAAAATAGTTTATCGTTAAATTTACAGGAAACAGTCGTTGGACCTTGGAATCGATAAATTTTCACTTCAAAGATTGCACGTCACTCGATCTCATATTTAAATAACAACGACCAAATTCGTCTGTCAAAAAATAATATATATTTTGTTATTCCATCAGATCTCCATACGACGAGTAACGACGTGGTTTTCGTTGGCATGGCGCGGCTCATGAAAAAACGTATAACGGAATTGTCGTTGCTCGAGGCAAACAAAGAGGAATACGTGACGCGTCATCTAATCGACGGTCGTATTATATTCTGCGATCATCGAATATCCGTCGTAGCCGGTTATATGACCGGTGAAGTTTCGGGAATGAGCGCGTTTGGCTACATGCACACCGATGACGTTTTATGGACTATAACGGCTCTCCGGCAAAGTAAGTTGGATTCGCTAAAAAAAGGTCTATTTGAATAAGTAAACTAAAAAAAGATGGGAAAAATTTCACTAAATAATGGATCGATCATTTGTGTAATACGTTTATTTCTTTTCCAGTGTACGCTCGCCGCGAAGGCTTCGGTTCTTCGTGTTACAGGCTCAAGACAAAAACCGGTGGATACATTTACCTGCGTACTCACGCTTACCTCGAGGTGGACAAAGTCAGTAATCGCTTCGAATCTTTCATTTGCGTCAACACATCGGTCTCGTGAGTACAATAGACATTTTGTCGAACGTTACAGCGTGTATTCGCCTAGTTTCGAGTTGTATAATTATTTTGAAACGTTTGTTCGTGGCACGAAACAGAAAAGAGGAAGGTGAAAAGCTCGTTAACGACATGAAGGCCAGATACTCGGCGACAATATCGAGTACCGAAGCCTTATTCCCCTGCGAGGACATACAAGCATCCGTAAGTACATATTAACTCGGAATTAATTTCGCTCGAGCCTTTTCTTTCCTTGTTTTGAAATTTTTAATTCAACCGAAACATCGAGCGAGACATGGTAAACAATTGTTAAATATTTAGGGCTCGGATACCCAGGCGTCGGTGCCAAAGGCAGCAATGGAAGATCCATCGAAATTGGAAAACGCGATAAGTCACTTGATCAGCGATTTCACATCGCCAACGATCGTGGACGATCGTGCCTCGCCCTCGCCGTTGCCGGACACTCAAACTATCAAGGCAGCTTTGATATCGCAACATTTGCCACCACCGGTGATACAAGCAACCAAGATCGGTATAAAGAGCATCGAGCATACGATACCTCCGACAGGAAAAGACAAGTATCAGACGATCAAGCGCGAGTCGAACGTCAGCTCGCCAGCTTCGATTCACTCCCAGCAACACGATAATTCGTCCGATTTCGAGGATTCGCGACATTACGACAAACCGATCCAAGCATCGACGAGTGCCCAGACAAGCTCGACGAAGACTCGACGGGGCGACAAAATTATGCCGGAAATCGTCGGAACATCGTCCACGCGACAAATCGCTTTGCCAATTCCATGTTCGAGCACGGTACATATTCCATAAAATATATCTTTCGATCGATCGATAATTTTTCTTTCATTCGCTAAATTCTTATTGATTTTTGTTTTCCGACAGAACGGCGATAGAGACGAGAATCCTCGATTCCATTCCCAAGATAATTTACCGTGTGCTTCGAGAGGCAACCATTACAGCAAGATCCATGCAACGCCGAGCTTTTCTTCCTCGAATAGCGACGATTGCACTCTCGGTGAATCGCATAATCATGAACTATCGACATCCCCTTCGCGCCAAGCTCAGGGTAGTACGACGATGATCTCGACTCAACGTAAACACCGTGGCAAACCCGACAGTATGCTCGTTTACGTCAAGTCGGAAAAGACTGACAATGGCCACGGCGAAACGATCGAGAGACAGTCCAGTTGCACGATTAAGAGATCGTACGCTGAAGATCCTACCGCCTTGTCGAATAAGAAACGCCGTAGCGATACGCGAAACGTTGCCTCTTATTCGCGAGGCCAAGTCGCCAGTGTCGACGAGAGCGACTCGTCGAGTACTTATTATGGTTTGAACGCCCAGTGTCAGCCGGCTTTTCTCGGTTATCCCATTGAACGAGTCACGGATTCGAATTCCGTGCAGTGCAAGATCGAGCAGCCTCAAGGTATTGCTTGTCTCGAAACTTCCCAGTGTGACATCGATTCACCGAGCTCGTCGCATCACGATTTAAACGTCGACTTTCCACCCTTGATTCCGTCGAATCTCGAATTATCGTCGTTCGACGACGAGCAACTCACCGAATTTCCACTCGACTCCAGGACGATCCTCCAGGACGATCCTCTTCTCAGTCCTGGCCCGGAGGACAATCTAGGTAAGCGAATAATAAATGTACCACCGACACAAAATCTTATTGGTTATATGAAATTCAACTCACTATCATTTTCTTTCTTTCTAGAAAATATCGACGATGGGACGATGGAACAGCATTGCAGCAACGACGTAAGAGGAAGCTTTTTTTCCTATCACTATTTCGGCTCTAATGCCTATTGCATCAATTACGAAGTGAAAAAATCCCTCGGCCTTACACATTTATGAAATAATTTACGAAAACCGCTCCTCGGCCCCTTGCCCCTCGTCATTTGCTTAATTTTTTCGCAACAAACATTCCTCGATCGTTAAATTTACTACGAGACTCGAAATTTGTTTCGGTCCGAAAATCGATCTGGAAATGCAATGTACGATAATATGAAATCCATAGTTCCCCCGTTCGTCCAATTAGATAAATCAGCATACCCCATTATCAGTTGTCTTTTTCTAGCACGCGGTAAACGAAGGCGTCAGAAGAACGCATCTACAGTTGGGAAACCGAATGACGTTGCAAGACAGTCAGCTGTGTATGATTGAACGTGAGCTAGACACACCGGCTTTGCAAGCTCAGTTCCTGAAACCATTGACCGAACTCCGGGTAATTATCAAGATTTTTAATTAGCAAAATTGGTACCTGAAAAAATCTTAACGATCGAGTTTGTCGAATTATTGATTTTAAATCCGGTGTAAGCATCCGAAAAAATCTCAATCTTAGAACCCAATGAAACCGATTAGCAGCATACGATGTTACGCGGTAAGAATTCTGAAAAATGCGAATTATAGAACTTAGTGAAATCGACTACCAGCGCATAATCCTCAATCGATTGCCATTCATCAATTTTCTTATTTTATCGTCGAGGATCTCACCGATATAATATTTTTCGTTGCATCCATTCATTCGGTATATTAATGAAAACGTGTTTTTCAGGCCGAGTACCAGAAAAACAAACGAACGCTCAAAACGGTGCAGCAAGATCATCATAACATGCAGAATCACAACATGCAGAATGTGGAGCAGAATATCGGTGCTTGAGAGCGACTCAAAGACGAGGATGTGTCTTAAAGGACTTTTGCCAGACCGCCTCCTTTTATAACAATTTTAACGTTTCCAGGCGAGACTTCGAGAGGGGCTATTTGTTTTTTTTTTCTTCTCGACAGTAAAGGCAAATACGGAATGGTATTTCATTCACCGAGCCGATATGTATCGAACTCGGGCGTGAAGTGAAACAAGTGGACAAACAAAATGGTGCCGTGCACCATTAACGGCCGTGAGTCGGTGATGAACAGGAAAAATACAAAACTTTATTGCCCACGACGTTTCCTGTCCGAGTCGTTCCAACGAACGATCGTTCGAGATCTATTCACAGTTGAGTGACTACCGCGCCGACGATTCGTCAAACTTACGTCAATTTGTTGATCGATCGTTGATTAGAGACAATTGTTAATTAAAACAAAAACAAAAACGGGAAAAGCAAACTTGCTACACGAGTTTTGTCTAGGAAAAATTTGTTGTTGAAATTCGTGTAATAATGAATTAAAAAAATGAAATAACGAGGTGACGGAAAAAAGAGACGACGAGGAGAGAACCGAGTGAACAATGCGGAACGCTTAAAAGTGAAGTAAATCATCCAATCGACGATTTGGGCTCGGACCCAACAACGATCGAGTGAAACTTATGGCAAGATGTAAATGTGGAGAAACGAAAGCTGATCATCATGTCGATCGACAGATTTCAATTAGTTCATAAATCGGGAATTATACTAGTTCAAATCGAATCACCGTTGTGCGAAGCGGGAAATTGACGCGAGACATCGACGCGATTACGTAGTGATAATTTTTAATTTCGCAAAGGTGGAACTTTGTAAGGTGTGACGATCCCTGAATAATTTACAATGTTCCTCCGATTCCTCTTGTTGAGTCCCTCCTGTCGCCCCGGAATACTCCGTAGAAGACAAAAAAAACAAATTAACAGCCATCTCGACGCAATGAATATGCCTATGTAAATGCGATGAAAAGGAAGAAAGGAATGATATAATGGAACATTCAGTAGGCAATTAAGAATGTTAAGACTAATTTACGAGCGAAAATAATGAAAAAGAAATGAAAAAATCGTTGCCATTCGTTTTAAAATTGGCTCACCGTAAGACTGCAATGTTATAAATACCATATACATATATGAATATATATATATACATATTATTATTATTATTATTATTATTATTAATTATTATATTATAAAATGACTATCGATGAAGATAGAACTAGATGTAGTATGACGTTTTAGAGTTCGGACTATCCCGGGACACGGTACTAAACGAAGGTTAAAATGAAAATCACATTACGAGACGTAAAAGAATGTTATCCAAAGTGTCTGCTTGCGACACGGAATGTCAATGGAGAATTGAATCGTTTGGGAATAGTAGAGAAAAAAAGCAAAAGAAAGAACCAACTGCAAACAGCCAGAAATAAAGCCCTCGACTACATCTTCTAAGGATCATCTGATTGTACAATGAAAAATCCCCACAATTGTGCTGAGCGAAAACGTGTTTTTTTCACGTTTTATAGCATAACTTTAGCTGATAAGCAAGCGATGTACTAATTATATTTGCGTACAATGATATTTACCTCGTAAAGTCATTGTTGGATTAATCACGATCGTTTTTACTTTTCACTTGCGTTCGACGAACACGGCGGTCAGAATCTTGACGCGGAAACTAAAAGTCTCGTACCGCGAGGGTAGCGTCGCGAAAAAAATTTGTGCAATTGGCTTTTTCGAACTATCACTCGATTAGGGTAGTTCTGTCGAAAATTGTAAATCTTTACTTCGAGCAAATGAAATGCGTTAGCGTTCTTTTTTTCAATATCACAAAAGTTTTTTTCGTTAATTTCGTCAAATTAACGAACGACGTGTCTTCGTTAACTCAAAATTTGTTTTTTTCGGACATGTGCAATTGGAAAAGAAGTATTTATAATACTCGCGAAGTCACTGAATTCATTACGATCGATACCCTAATCGTTTACTACAAAAGTGATTGAAATGAATACTTGAACGTTTTGATTGAACAAAGAAAACAACACTGACTCGAGGGTAATCGACTACAGTCATCGACAAATATTACCTAATTAACTGTTTGGTAGAGAAAAACAAATCGAGTCGGTCGAAATAAAAAAATAATAATTAAACATGGCCGCGTTCCGTGTTCCTTAAATCCGTAATATCGACATCCGATTAAAAACAAAAACTTTTAATCGTTATTATTAAGCAGGAATCAAGAATGTAACCTTGCGACATTTAATTGTAAAAAGAAGAAACTAAAAGACGTAAGACGAATCGTAAGAATTATGTCAACGGAAATTAAATAGTTGCCTAGAGTGCAGAAATGGCAAGGAGATTAAAGCGAGAAGAGTGAATTGGCGCTTGTACGAATCTTTGTAGCTTTCTCATTATTTTTATCGCCGAGCTGACGCGGGGTATTTAATTTTTATTTTTTTAAAACGATTTTTACACAATGTAATGAATAATGTCCATGCTGGAACACGAGACATCCCACAGCATCTGTAATTTTGATCAAATCGAGGATACAGAAATATTTAGTGAACAGAAATATTTTTATTATCGATAAACTTCGTTCATCGTCCCAACTTTCGAATCTCTCGAACTCGATGCTTTAGACATTAACAATTATGACAGAATTAAATCATACCCATCGAGTAAACGATAAATTGCAAGAGTCTGCTGTTCGTCATTGACGAAACTAGAACAACGAGAGTTCAATATAATTGCTAGAAAACGGAAGAACAGAGATAATTATTCATTGCGCCTGAAACATTGATTGGGTCGCTTAAAAAGCTCTGCATACTCAAAAGTCTTCTCGTATGTTGCTCATAGATTTTCCACGGAGAATACATTTGATCCAGTGATTTTGCAAAAGAAAACGAGAAAAAGGATTTGAAGATAAGCGTTAGATTCGTCGATCCCGAGAAAAAGAAAACAATGAGACACAAACAGTCGGTCCTACAGCACTAAAACCCAACCGCAAACAGACGTATATTAAATAAATCCATAAAAATATATAAATATAGGAACTTAATTAAAATAAAGTCTAACTTTATAGTCTTGTAAATACGTTATTATATTTTATACTTTGTTGATCGTACATAAGTGGTTTTTATTTTATTTTATTACTTTCATTTTTCGCGCGGTGGTGTCAAGCGGACCACCCCACGATACGTGTGCGATACAACTCGTTTAACGAGCAAGATGGGTTTAAAAAAAACAATATAACAAATTGCTGATGAATTGTTTCGAGGCAAAAAAGAACGACTGTTTTATCCAAACGAAGAAACATTTTTGTAACAAAGAAAAATAGCGAAAAACTTGAGCAATTATAAAAAAAAAAAAGAAGAAAAAGAAGAAGAAGAAGAAGAATAAACGAAAAAGTCGAGATATCCCGTAGAGTTGTGAGTTTGGAAATCGCAATGTGCGTGTGCGTGTGAATGTCTGTTGGTCATCGATGTTTTGTAAAACGACGAAATAATATTGTGCCGCCAATTTTGTGAACCGGATTTTTTAAAATAGCCAAAACATCATCCCTGTTCGACAGTTCGTGATAAGAATGTCTTTTTCTTTCTTTTTTTTTCCTTGAATCGATTCATTTCAAATGAAAATGAATATAAATATTTGAATGCAAATAAAAAGAAAATAATAAGAACTAAAAATGAAATAGGGAGGTGTCCTTTATTTTGAAAAACTCGATTATTTTCGTCATCTCGGACGTTATCGGAGACCGGCTAATCGAGAAAATGGAATGTGCTAAATGTTTGAGAATCTCGATCCGAGAAGAACTTCCTTACCCGGCTCAAGCCATCGAGAGATAACAATTATTTGCTCGTCGACGACTCGTGAGTTGACGCTAATCAAGTTACAATTGAAAAGAGAAAGCCCATTTTTTAAACGTCAGACCCGACGCACATACGGAACCGCGTATAACGCTATTGCGGAATCGTCGCTGAATCCGTATAGATTTTGTACATATTACATATTTGTAATCTCTGTGTTTTCGCTACTGTTAAATTATCACCTGAATTCCATACCTCAATGATAAACATAAATAATAAACAGAAATCATTAAATTCATCGCGTGTTTCTTTTGTTTAACTTGTATCGACAATGTCAAATTCATAGTCGTTAATACAAATCTAAAGCATAGTTGGAGATATTTTCGTGATACGAAACGTAGCTAAAACCCATCCGTTCCCAAAAATAATAAGCAAAGAGGTTAACGTTACGTACCTGTGGTTGGCTTGGCTCAACGAAAATGCGGTAAGGAATTTTCGCTCTACGAAATAATTTCGTCGTTTAATGATCGGCGATAAATATAAATGTTGTATTATTTATTGATCTACACTCTCGTCGTGTAATGTCGTATCGTAGAACCTGATTTCGCAGAAACACCAAAATACGTTATATCTCTTTTAGCTGCCAAGTCCGAGAATCGGGTGATTTCAATTTATGTGTCATTATAGTTTTTGGCATTAGGTATGCGTATGAGTATAATTTATCGAAAATCGAAAGGCACTTATCAAATTCGAGGATGACCGAACGAAAGGCAAACGATAAAAAAATGATAATGATAAAATCGTATCGCGGTGCGTAGTCGTATTTATATTCATACGTTTCTTCTTTTTTTGTTTGTCTTCGCCAATTATACGCATACTTATGATGGGGCGCTATAATTACAAGTAACAAAAACAAAAAGTACACGAGGGACTTTACAAAATTAAGTCAATTATCGTAATCTCGTGGGTTTCAACGAAGAATGCCTAATAAATTATTTAAAATTCTAACTCGTCGTTTCTCTTTCGTTTTCACCATTAAAAAATATGAAAATACATGTACGCGATGTATCTCGCCCCCTATCTTTAGTATTCTCGTTTTATCGCAATTGAGACAATACGCGATAATGATGTTTCCGATAATGAACTTCCGATGAAAAGCGACTTTTTTTAATTGAAAAAAGAAAAATGACTAATTATAGTCACCACATAATACTGATAGTTTCGAGCATCGCCAGGATCGGCGGAAATTCTCTCGATTAAATTCTCAAAGTAAATTAAGGTATATACTTGGTGAACAAAAAAATATTATTCACTGTGAAATTATTTTACACAATTTTTTGTTTCACCAATTCGTTGATAATTGCTTAATAGTATCTTCATCGTGGATCACATTTTATAGATTTTTCATCGGTATCGCTAAATACTCAAGTTCTCGTAAAATCGAACCAACTTTTACGTTTTCATTGGGAATTATGTATTCGTCCCTAAAAAATCAAAAAGAAAACAGAAAAGTGCGTAGTACAGTGTGATATATGTAGCATTTATGAAAACAAACAAACAAAAATCGCTCCGTGAAGATTCCCGACGCTACTAGGGCATTATCATTTGGGTGTTTGATTCGCGTTTATTTATCAGTATCTACAACTAAATTCGGGCAATTTATTTACAAGGGCTGATTTCGTTTTTTCTTCATATTCTTCCTTGATATCATCGTTTACCATAATTACTCAATATAGATGTCCTCTATCGGGAAAGCAGTCTCAATAAATTTGGTGTAGAATCGGTGAAAGGCTCGTCTGTGAAAGACAAAAGTGAGATTTTTCATTCTTAACTCATCTCGAACATCGAGGATTTTCATTTTTTTTTCTTTTTTATAATCTTTTTAATTCATTGAAATTTTACCCAACGGCCTCGGCGACCGGTCGCGTTGAGTCCTGACCGATGAACACGTGGCACGCGAATCTCTGCAATGTCGGATGCTTCGTAATGAACCCGAGATAACGATGATCACGTGGATGAAAGGCGCAGAAGGAAACGTTCTTCAACGAGTAAAAGTAGTCGTGGCAAGGACCTTGATTTTTCTGCTCCATCGAGATTCAACAAAGGACCAAATTTTCGTCGCATTATATTTTTTCGAAAATACTCGTATCGATATTTCACCTCTCGTATTGAAATATTTATAAAAGAAAAAAAATAGTGAACACTTTTTTTTTACGAAAAAAAAGAAATATTCTCATTGTGTCGAACTTACAGGTGGCTTACTCCTGTCGACCATGCGTAATCCTTGATCGGAGACCTCGAGAATACAGCTCTGAGACGTTGGCGAGTCCTGCGACGAATTTCCAACGATTCGACGAACCGCTTGACAAACTACACCCGTACCTTTGTGCGCCAGAGTCTCGACCGAACCGAGATAACCCAGCAGGTAACGTTCCCTCTTGACTTTCGGCGTCGATGGATCAAAATCACTGTAATCCATGTCGACCGCGTAGGCCGATGGAAATATACCCTGACGACCGGTTCGCAGATTTACCCCTACGAAAATCGTCAATTATACTGTTAATAATATTAATAATAATAATAATAATAATAAAATAATAATCACCTTAATAATAAATAGTTGTAATAATTACCAAAAATAAATGATCATTTCATTATTGTTATCCTGTTGTGTTATATTATTTTTATAATAATGATAAAAAAAATAATAATTCATTGTTTATGCGAACGAACCTTCGCACCATAGGTCGTCAGCTTCTTTCTGGACGTAGATAGGATCGCCAATTTCAAGATCTATCTCGTCGTGATGCCGAGGAACAAATTTGTGCAAGCCACGATGGGTCGCCTCGAGGAGTTCGAGTTGCGTGAACGGTACACCGCCACTTCCTTCGCGTTTATAAATGTCACATAAGGAAAAATCATAAGCAGGATATAAGTAAAAGAGTTAACACAATGTCCTAGAAATATAACGAAAAAAGAAAATATTATCATAATGTTGGGTTATTATTCAAAATCGTTGCGTTAAAAAATGGCTGAAAATCGATTCGTAAATGTTAAAAGGTCGGCGTTTCGTCATCGTGATAAATTCTCACCCGGTGTACTGGTCGGTGATACCGAATCGGTATTTTGTCGCGTATTGCATGGTATCGGCGAGACGCTCTTCGGTCCGTTATCAGGAGAATGTGCCGTGCTGTGTCCACTGTCGGTTGCCATGCGCTCGCTGTCGGGCGAATTATCCTCGTGACGAAAGCGCGGATGACATTTTCGTAATACCAAGTGAGGACGACTCGAGCCTGTCGCACCTACCAATTCGTCGGCCAACGAGGTCGTGGTGTGCGATGAAACGTGATGCTGGCCACTGCTCAACGCTGTCACGATCAGTTCGATCCAACCAATCAATAATTCATTAATCGACTGCGGGGTGCACGAATTCAACAAGATAATTGTCCTTGAATTTTAATGTTTGTGTTTTTCTTTTTCTTTTCCATTTCTTTAATCCGACTACGAATAATAATTCGATCGATTAATAATTCACGATTGAATCATTCGAATTGATTCATTCCATTAATAAAATTTTATTTTTTTTTTTAATTCTTTCACGTTTAATTAAAAAGGAAAATTAATCGTTTCGTGAAATTACGACACGATCGACTCGATTCCCAAGTTTTCCGTTGACTGATTTATGTATCGATCGTGATGCGAAATATTATTGCCTAAAGCCGGATTTACACGTGTGGGATTCGCCGAGCGCCGAATATTCGCCGAGGGACGTGATGCTCCAATGCCGTAATTCTCGAGCATGAAAGATTTTTATTTAGCGATCGACGAACACTCGTACACATTATCTTGGTTCGACGAATGTTATGCTCGACGCTCGACGAATCCCGCACGTGTAAATCCGGCTTAAAGAGAACTACTGTCACCGTTTTTTCTTGCGGTTCGCGGACTCGCTGTGGTTTCGATCGAACTACTGTATCGTAAGTTTGATTTCCATACCACTTTCATATCGCAAGTTCTATACACAAATATTAATTATAAAACTTTGATGATTTGAGAAAAATACGACGGTTGAAATTTCCAAGAAATTTTCAAATTTGCCTCGATCGATAAACGATTATTTTTCTTACGAAATTCATATTAATTGATACGAGTTAATGTTAATTAAATCGATTCCCGATCGATCGAGACTCACATTTTTTACTCTTCGGTATTTCCGGGAGACGTCTGCGTCTTCGCTCGTTAGCACCGTTTCCAGAACGATTCGACGGCACGTGTTCCGGTGTCGGCCAAGAAGCGAGACTCGAACACGAATCACCGATGTCGCTCACGGAACTGTCGCGTCCACAGTTGTTATTGCCTATCGTGATACCACCGTTCGTTCCTAACCCCATGTAACCTCCGGATGATCGACCCCTGCTGATGCTGCTCAGTCCACCGAATAAGCTAATGTCACCCCAAGGTACGTCGGTTTATAACGAACTAAACTACTCCATGATGCTTTTTTGTCATGCCGTTTGAACATCTGGACTCTCGAAAATCGCCACGTTCGAATCCCAGATCGATAGATTATCGATCGATCAACGTATCGCCGTCGATACCTTTTTCTTCCTCGGAAATGTTTTTCGTTTTTCTTTTTCTTTTCTTTTTTGCGAAAAAAAAATAATTTCGGATCTTTCATGCCAGAGCACTTTAAAAATCGAAAATCAATATTTCAACGATCGAAAAATCACATTTTAGAAGAAAGACCTGCATGGATGTGAGTCGTGTATGCGTGCGTGTATTTCCACCGTTAGGCTCGTCGAACGAAAAACGTGCATACGCCATTTTACTATTTCACTGTGTTGAAAATCGATTCTTCCAATCGATAATAAATCAATCGATCGTATCATACGAATTGATCGACCCTTTAACGGACGCGCATTTCGTTGCAAACTACTGGTTCATTTTTTTCAGGATGCATTGAAATAATTGGATCGAGCTGTTTTTTCTTCCCAATTAAATCCATTTAATCGAATCGTCATAATTGATTATCGATTATCGATATTCCTTGGTACAGAACGATACGATTATTCAAGAAAATCGATCAGTTATTAGATATTACACCGCGTTCGAGCGGACAGTTTGAAGAATCATTTTTCGTTACGTATTTAATCGCAAAATATCGTGCACGATTAATAATTCTCAGTCACATGCGACGACGAAAAAAAAAAGAAGAAATCGATGACAAAAAAATATCATCGATTGATGTACCTGAAATCACTGTCAGCTACGATCGACGAATGATGATCGAGATCCTCGCTGTCGTCCGCGGACGTGTGTCCGCTCTGATTGTCGTTGCGATGAGCGACGCCCGCATCCTCGTCCTCGGAATCGACTCCGATCCCCGTGCACGATCTGCCGATCTCGGGATCGCTCGCCTGCGACGACGTCGGCGAATCTTCGACCGTAACATCGTGAACGAGTCTGAAATGTCGCGAAGTAATAATTCATTAAATTAACATAAATATTCGAGAGATTTTCAACGGCTGGACAAGTTTCTACCCTTCTTGGCTGTTTTGGACTCGAATTATTCCGTTATTGGCTAAGACCTTTTCTTATCCGTAAATTTCGATTCGCGAATCGATGTGTTCAACCCATGATTCACCGTAACGAGATTACCTGCCGGATAAATTGACCAACAGGTAGCTAGCCGAGGCTCGAGCTCCCCGGATCGTATATGCCGCATAACAGACGCTCAAGGGCCATAGACCCTCTTAAACTCACACATAGATATAGTCACGATCGTAACACAACCAAGTTTTATTACCGGAAGCTGTAACTCCGGCGATTGATTTTTCTCGCGACAAATAGAAAATCCTCGAAACCCTCGTTCTCATCCTCGTGAATTCACGAACGATTTTCCATTTGTTTTTTCTTCGAATATTGGGAATTATCGGCGAAAAGAAAATATTATAAAATGATCGAATCGCGATCAGTTAATAAAATTTGATCGTGACGATAAATCGAAAATTACGCGTGCCTTTATTTTTCGATAATTCAATGTCTTCTGCAGTATCCCGTTCCTCGCCTCGTCGCTCCATTCCCCGCAGTATCGACGTTCACAAGGGGATAACGTTTCGTTTCACGTTGCACTTTGCTGCCACGCAGTCTACCCCAATGAAAACGAGAGGTCGTCAGCTTTTACTATTATTCATCGATAGCTTCGAATGACATTTTTTTTTCATTGTTTAAATTTTAATTATTGTGCTAACGAAAATAGTTAAATTGTCATTGAGATATAAAAAAATTTGAGAATAATTCAAACGTATGGATTAAAAATGTAATTCTATCAATCGTAAAGCGATCGTACGATCGTCAACATCGAAAAACATTGCGGTAGCAGCGAGGATAATTTCGATCAAAATTAATTTCGATGATACTTCGATTCAATTTAATTTCAATTTTAATTGCAAATTTAGCCTCGACCGAGTGCCGAATCGACCTTACAGAAATATCGAAACAGCAAGGGCCAGACCGTCCCAGATCGTATATAAATGACCCACATGTCTCACCTCCGATCTCTCGTCGTTTAAATAACGTAATTCCCCCGGCGACGTTATTTACCACGCGACAAAATATCAAAGAGATCGATCCAAATCGGAAGATAATTTATCAGTAAGAAAACAGAAAATAATAATATATATTCGTTGACCGAACGAAAAATGCCGAACTTGACTTTTCACCGTCTAGCGACACACAGCCCCTGCGGTGACTCGTGAAAAAGCATCGTCTAAAATTCGTACGTATTGCAAACGAAGGGTTTATCATAAAAGCGTGTTATTTATTTGTCAAAATTGTACTCACGTGTAATTGGATATCGGTGCTTTGAGATGTTGCGGCAATCGTTCGAAATAATGCCGAAATTCTTCAAACTCCGTGTCAGCCATTCTCGACGAGCGAAGGCGACGAGGACAACGACGATGGGGGTGTCGTTTCTTGGTCTCTCTCACTCGCGCTCTCTCTCTCTCTCTCTCTCTCTCTCTCTCTCTCTCTTTCTCTCTTTCTCTCTCTCTCGCTCTCTCTCTCCCTCTCCAAGTCTCTCTCAACAAGTCTATCGCGGCGGCGCTGCGGTAGCTTTTTCACCCCCATATTGATTCGGGGGTGGCGTATCCGGCACATGCGCAACTTACGCCCATGCGCGACTGCAAACGCGCATGCGCGTCATCTGACGCAAGACGTTGAACATCCGTGGGGAGCGCAGGGAAGTCAATGAATGAGAGTAGCGCGCATATATAAATACGTAAGATGCAACATCTACTCTACGGATAGATATATATGTGTGTGTGTGTGTGTGTATGTGTTTATGTGTATATATGGAGCATTACGAGCACGAGTTGCACGAATATTTTGAAAAAAGTAGAAACGGCTAAAGTGCTTCATAATTTTCGACCCATATAAATCTTCGTTCGCGAGAAAGTCGAAATTTTGAATAAAATAAAATTTTGACGAAATTTGGAATAAAATTAGTAAAAACAGTATTTTTCATATTATTTGTCTTAAGAATTTTAAATGTCTCGAGGGTGAAATTTAAAAAGTAGAAACGGCTAAAGTTCATAATTTATGATCCATATAAATTTATGATCTATATAAATCGTCGTTCGCGAGAAAGTCGAAATTTTGAATAAAATAAAATTTTGACGAGATTAGGAATAAAATTAGTAAAAACAGTATTTTTCATATTATTTGTCTTAAGAATTTTAAATGCCTCGAGGGTGAAATTTACAACGATGGAAAATACGTAAAAAATATCGCGTTTTTAAGTTCGTTTTTTACTTTTTTTTTTCATTTTTTATAGTACGCGAGTCTCCTCTTCGACGATATCGTCTCGAAGTCCTTTTTTCATTTTGCAGAATCAAAGACAACGTTTCATTCGTGCCGAGAGGCATACCCTGGAGGATACCGGTGTTTGCGAACATTGAGTACCCATCATCGTTTTTTTCCGAACCTATACAGGTCCCTTTGCATTCTTCTCATTCCAGGCTCGACGAGGAAGCTGGTAGGCCCCGTTTGCGATTTTGCCCCCACGCGGACTTTCCCTCGATACGCACTGATAATTTCGCGCGAACGTGAAACGAGCACGCGGAGGGTGTATGCCAAAGCGATTAATCGGAAAATTAAACGATTCTTCGTTTCTCGAAGAACAAATATTAATTAATTGAATGAAGTAAGTAAGGAAATATGCGTCAATGTTTCATCGATTTTTGTTTTTTTATTACGCGACGTAAACAATTTCCTCGATGCGATAGCAATAATGACGATTATATAAACAATAACAGTATCGAAATAAAAATCAATCATTTTTATAATTTCTCGATCTTTTTATCGAATTATTTTAACAAAATTCCGCTCTATGAAACAATTTCGTCGTATAATGATAACAAAGCGATTAATCAGGAAATTAAATGATTCTTCGTTTCTCGAAGAACAAATATTAATTAATTGAATGAAGTAAGTAAGGAAATATGCGTCAATGTTTCATCGATTTTTGTTTTTTTATTACGCGACGTAAACAATTTCCTCGATGCGATAGCAATAATGACGATTATATAAACAATAACAGTATCGAAATAAAAATCAATCATTTTTATAATTTCTCGATCTTTTCATCGAATTATTTTAACAAAATTCCGCTCTATGAAACAATTTCGTCGTATAATGATAACAAAGCGATTAATCAAGAAATTAAACGATTCTTCGTTTCTCGATGAAGAAATATAAATTAATCGAATCACGTAAATAAGAAAATATGCGTGAAAGTTTCATCAATTTTTCTTCCGGCGACATAAACGATTCTCACGATACCCTCGAAATAAAAATCAATAATCTCAATAATTTCGTCATATTTTAATCGAATTAATTTGACGAAATTTTCAAGAAAATTTCGAATCGACGTTCGTATCGAGTGACCCAATTTCGTAAGAGGATTAGCCAGCTTATGTATTAATAACGCGTATGATACACGAAACGATTAATCTTGCGTGCGGAAGTCAAATCGGAGGAGGGAGTTCGAGAATACGTGAAAACGTCGGATATACCGATTATGCTCGTTGCTGCGTCTGAGAGTTACCCCTCGTTGATTTTCCTACTCCATTGTTTCTATTTCATCGAAAGTTTCCCAGTGAATGGGACCCGATACGGTGGATGGGCGATACGGGCGGTAAGTGATTGCGACAGCTCTGAAAGCCTCGTGAAACAAACGTTCGACGATGTTGAAATCTCGGGATTCCTCGGTGTTCGCGATCGAAAAATAACAACGATCGATACGAACGCCCGAGACTCGTTTCTCGTTAAAAATTACGCACGATACTCGATCTATTAAATAATAAATCTTCTTATCACGATGCGATTTCGATTTTTCGGTCTAATTTCATCCCCTCCTACGTGAAATTCGTTCACGTATTCGAGAATGAAAAAATCTGGTACAATGATAGAAAAGATAATAAACATGAAAAATAAGGTGAGATTCACGCGTGGGCGCGAGCGAAGTGAAAAAATCGATCTTCGGTTTGCCAAGGGGCAATTCTTTTAGTGTCGGGAATACGGCCGGTATAATTCAGCGCTCGCTGGAGCGTGAAGGTGGTCAAAAGATAGTACCGTAAGTGATGGACCTTGTATAATGTGCCGCATCTAATTTAGCCGCTGTGAGTATAAAAGCCTCGTGCGAAAGAAACTGAAGCGAGCCTTGGGGTCATCCGAGCTTTTATTAACAATCGTCTTTGCTCGGAGTCTTCCGGAGCGTTCTTTCCTTCCCCTTTACGATTCTCTCCTTGCTACGATACTTACAAAAATACTTTATGAAGATCGACGAATTAAATAAATTAAGGTACAACGAGAAAATAATTTTAGAATATTGTCAATCAAATAAATTTGTATTTTTACTTATTAGACACAGATGTGTAATTTGCAAAGTATTTTGATTGGAATTCGTACAGTGAATTGAGAAAATGTTTTGTGACATATCTCGATACGTGCAGTGCGGTTCATAGAGAAATATTTTCTAAAGATTAACGGATTAAATAAATTAAGGTACAACAAGAATATAATTTAAAAAAATAATAATTAAAAAAATTGTCAATAAAATACATTTTTATTTTAGCTTTTTAGACACAAATGTGTAATTTGTGAAGCATTTTGATTGGAATTCTTAAAGTGAATTAAGAAAATCATTTGTGACGTGTTTCGATTCGAGTCGCGCGGGAGGTAGGGCACGAAACAATGGGTCGTGGTTAACGACGCGTTTCTCGACTGAGAAACTACTACCACTACTTCTAATATCTCCAGTGTAAAACAGTGTTTCGAAGAAGATTTTCAACGTTTCGGATCATTACTGATCGCAGCAGCATCTTCGTGATTTTGCGAACTCGGGCTACTTAGGATTTATATCGATACGAGAAACACTTGAAATAATTTCCGACGCAGCAGCCCTCCCCCCGTGCCTATCGAGAAATATGGATTTCAACCCACTCGTAAATTCTTCTTGTACGAACAACGAACGTTTGTTCGTAAAACTCGCGAATTCATCAAATTCTAAATCGTCCGCGATTTTCACGCGAATGAACTTCGTTACGGTCGAAATATATCAAAAACAACAAAATCCGGTTGAATTGACGTTGAAAGATCGACGAATATTTTCGTCGATCGTAAATATCTTACCTAGACACGATCGTTGTTCGCTCGACGTATTTTGCTCGGGGGTCATATCGACCGGGTTTCTTTTGTTCATCATGATTTTTAAATAAATTTTATGGAATAACCGACTAATACTCGAGGACCGAATATAAATCGTTCTATCGATAATTCAAATCTTGAAAATTGAGAAATTACAAAAACGCGAGGCTCGTGTGTAAAAAATTTAATAATTTATCCATTGTCGATCCATTGGTGACTACAGGCAAGATACATTCCTCGTGAATGAACTGGACAATAAATTTGACCGATCGAGTCTCAAATGAGTTTTCAATGAATTTTATTCTTCGTGCAATTTATCATAATTTTCGAACCGTCAAAAATCCAACGAAAACTCATAAGATTCGAACGTTTAAAAATTACCTCCCTTATCGCTCTGTTTCGTTTGATCCGTACTTTCTAGGACACCCTATTACTCGATATCCTCGAAGACGAAGAGACAGAGAAAATCAGAGTTACAAAAGGAAAATTCATCCAGCCCACACTCGAGTTGCAACCCTGAGCAGCGAAGGGGTTTCGAAGTTTGCTCGCCAACCCCCATAAAATCTCTTCGTTTCACCAATAAGATCGTTTGAGAGTCACGTGATGGTCGACCAATCCTCGATGAGACCGTCTTCCTCGAAGACCGAGGGGCGCGGGTTATCGGGGGTGAGAACTCCGAGGACTTAAGAAGACCGGGAATCGAGTTCGGGAGAACACTGTTCCCTCCAAATTCAACGGAGAACGTAACGAACCAATATTCGTCCAGTTCTTCGATCATTCTCTGTCCAAAGAATTTCGTTAAAAAAAGGAGAATAAACAATTGTTCTCCAGTCTACGAGTATTTGTCATTTAAAAAATCGCGCTTCGTTTTTCGAGGGTGATCTTCGTTTGAATTTTTTGTGATTCATCATGAGTGGATCGGGAAAAGGGCTTTTGGGTATGTGGCTGTACAGAAGGGGCGAGGAATGGGCGATCAAAGAAGGCAGCCCGATGCACAAGCCGAGAGACGTGAGTGTGATATTTCTTTGTTTTAATAATTATTCAACTCACCGAGAAAAGTGTCGATATTTTTCTTCATCTCGCCGAATTCGATCATTAATTTTTATAAATATATTCTATCTCGGCTTTATTTACGATAAAACCGCCGAGTGAACATCGTACACAAATTTTGTTCACTATATAAGAATAATTACATCTCAGCGATCGATATTTACGTGCAAAATCATTATTTGCGTCCAAGATCCCGTTGGTCGAGAAGAGCCAGACGAACGATACGAAAAACTCCGTCGTCTTCTCGCTGAAGAATCAAGTCGGTGGATTGGCACGCGCCCTTCAAGTATTCCAAGTACGTAAGAATATTAAATCTACTTTGTCCACACGATTGATCAAAATCGACAAAATTTGCGAAATACAAAATCAATTATTATTTTCAATTTAATTCAATCCTTCGAATCGAATTAAATATTCACGATTTCGATATAATGTTATATTGACCTATCGTCAAGGCGCAAGGTTTTTCTCGGTGTGATAGAAAACTTTGTATATTTCGACGCGCAACCGACCTCCTTGTCTCATCTATATTATATCATTATAATGATACCCCCACCCTTATAGACCCCCACCATACCCACCCCCTTATTAAAAAATATGTATAACGATCAAATCGTCTCTATAATGACAATATCTTTTAAATATATGCACCGCTAAGTGATAGAAGTCAGTCTTGCCCGCGATCGCGTTCACACGAGATCCCGAACGATTATATCGCTATCTAGTCGACTCTAGATAGATCGTGTATAGCGATTATACACGAGTTTAATTCCTCGTCCACGTGAGACGAGATCGTTAATAATTCATCCGGCAGCTTATATATTTATCACGGTCATGATCGACGAGGAAAAAACGAAGAGTTCGTGGGAAAACTCTTCGTTTGCATTATTTCATGCGATTCGCAGTTGTCTCGTCGATTAAAAAAAAAATCGAAAATTAATCAAAATCACGTACGAAAACTGTGTTAACGCGATTGAATTTGTCGATCGTGAAAAAAATTGATATCAATTTTCACACCTTGAGCGTCTCTCGCGATATCGGATCGGCGCAATGTCGACGCGCATTCCAAACCAGTCGTCCTTGATATGCGCTGGAGTTACGCTTCGGAGGCCCCGCGATAGTGTAATACAGAGACGCGATTACAACGGTGAAAAACGATCGTAAAATAATATCGAATATTTTTCTAATCGTACACGAAAAAAATGAGCGCATTTTTTCGAAAAAAAATTAGACATCCGACCTTTATTCTTCTCTTTAAAGTGTCCCGATTGTTCAATTTTTAAAGAAGATGAAAGATCGTCCGTATTAAAATAGCGAAGAATTATTCGCAGCCGAATTTATAAGTAATAATTGTCCAAGGACTTGGGGGTGAACGTGGTTCACATCGAGTCCCGTAAATCCGTTCGTCGAGGATCCGAGTACGAAATTCTCGTTGACGTCGAGTGCGACTCCAAGAGGATGGAACAATTGGTCAGGATGTTGAGTCGCGAGGTGGCGGCTATAAATTTGGCTCAGTACGAGGAGAACGGTAGCGTCCCTCACGCACCGACTCTATCGGCTGCGCCAAGTTTCGGTAAGATTTTTATTCCCGCGAAAACAATTCATTTTTTTCGATATTCTAGAAACTATCGATCGATTAATCATCGATTAATTTCTAGAAAATGTATCGTTTAAATTTGATCGAAATTTTATAATTCTGTACGATGTACGTTTCGAAGATTTCAGCGAGGTCAACATGCCCTGGTTTCCACGAAAGATCAGTGAACTCGATCAAGCCCAGAAGGTTCTCATGTATGGATTGGAGCTCGACGCGGATCATCCCGTAAGTTCATCGTTTCGATCGCGTTCGATCCTTTCATTTCACGGACGGATCGGCTGAAATAATTCACTTCTCCGCAGATATTATCTTTGATTCTTACAATTCCAGGGATTTAAAGACCCGGTGTACAGAAAACGGCGTCAGCAGTTTGCCGACATTGCCAATAATTATAGACAGTGAGTTCAAGAAATAATCATTAATTTCATTAATTCGAAATCGATAAATTTGATCGTGAAAAAACAAAATATAATAAAAATTATTCTCTTCCAGTGGACAGCCCATCCCGAAGATTCAGTACACGCAGGAAGAGATCACCACATGGTGAGTAGATCGCGAAATAAAAAAGAACAAATCTTGTCGATAATACTTCGTTCCAGCATGAAAATCGTGCGAAACGATGCTTTTTCAAAGTTTGAATTTCTTTCAATGTGCGATATACAATAAAGATCGTCAGTTTCGCGAAGAATCAAGGGTCTTTCAATGGCCTAAGTGTAAGTGTTAAAAGTTTTCCGCTGTAGAGATAAATCCGTGCTTTTCCGACTACGACGCCAATCAGCGTGAAAACTCTCGAATTGTTGCGATCTTTATAGTCGACGGGTTTACTCTTATATAGGGCACGACGTACGTACTCGAGTATACTTCGATATCCTTTTCCGTCTTCAATTCACGGAGTAAAGTCGCGATAGTTACCGAGAGAAACTCCAGTCGCTCTCCTATCCTCTCGCTAAACGACGTATCTCGCGAATTCAATGCACCCCTTAATTGGACTGATTCGATTCGTCGTGTCAGTCGCGAGACCCTCTAGAAATCCTGACTCGATGAACGTACCGTGGATAAACAGAGATTGTCGAAATAGAATAAAAGACAGAATAAAATCGAAGATTAATATCGCTTTTTTCAACACTTTTAAACAAACCATCGATGATTTTGTTCACAAGGGGCACCGTTTTTCGCGAGCTGCATCAGCTTTATCTGAAACACGCCTGCAAAGAGTACTTGGAGAATTGGCCCAAGTTGGTCAAATACTGCGGTTACAGGTACGATCGATTATCGATTATCGATAATCGATCGATAATTATCGATTGTCCATTATCGATTGTCGATCGATAATTATCGATTATCGTAGAAAGGTATTATAATTTCGTTAACGTTTTCATTATTCGTCCCTCGTCAGAGAGGACAATATACCACAACTGCAGGACTTGTCGGTGTTCCTGAAACGTGAGTATTTTCAATCGTCGATGAAAATTCATTAAAACAATTTGATTTTATCGATCGATGGGAATTTTTGTTGATACCTTTCTCGTAATTTCACGCGATCATCAGGAATGACAGGATTTCAGTTACGGCCGGTAGCAGGATATCTTTCACCGAGGGATTTTCTCGCAGGACTCGCATTTCGCGTTTTTCATTGTACTCAGTACATTCGCCACTCGTCGGATCCATTTTACACACCCGAACCGTAAGTATACCCGAAAAACGTGTCCTTTCGTTTTATACGAAGTTGGATTCTTATTACCTACTTATTATTTGGACCTACTTATTACAGTGACTGCTGTCACGAGTTATTGGGACACATGCCACTCTTGGCCAATCCGAGTTTCGCCCAGTTTTCTCAAGAACTGGGACTCGCCTCACTCGGTGCATCGGACGAAGATATCGACAAACTCGCGACGGTGAGCCGAGAAACGCAAATATATCGACCGACTTAAACTTTGTCTCGCCTCGCCCTCTAAATATATCATGATGAATAATATTCCGTCATTGAAATAATAAAAAAATAAAACAGAAAAATAACGACGTTGGTCAAAAAACAAATGATAAAATTGCACTTGCAGTTGTACTTCTTCACCGTCGAGTTCGGACTCTGCAAGCAGGATGGCGCGATCCGCGTTTACGGAGCTGGATTATTGTCGTCGGTCGCCGAGCTGAGACACGCCCTCGAGGCCACGGATAAAACTTTCAGATTCGAGCCAGACGTCGCGTGCAAGCAAGAGTGCATAATAACCGCATTTCAAAATGCATATTACTACACGGACAGTATCGAGGAAGCGAAGGAAAAGATGAGGTGACGAATAAAAAAAACCACGACAACGTTCCTTTTTTTTGTTCCATTTTTTTTTCATTTCGTTATATATTTAAACGCATTGTTTTTAAATTAATTTTTCAGAGCTTTCGCCAATCAGATTCAGCGTCCGTTCGGACTGCGTTATAATCCTTACACCCAATCGGTCGAGGTACTGACCGATGCCCAAAAAATAACCGCCCTTGTGAGCGAACTCAGGGGTGATCTGTGTATCGTGTCGAACGCGTTGCGCAAAATTCACGAGCAGGACGACACGGTCGACGTCGAGAGGATCACGAGTCTGCTGACCCAGGGAATAGATCTACCTCAGGAAGCGTCGTCGTCGGACAGCGACGATGACAAGAGCCCGAATATCGATGATCAAAGAAATCTCGAGACGAGAGCCGAGGACGAGCGAGATTACGTTAACGAAACGAACCTAACGACGCCTCAACGTTAAATCGTCGTCGAGACGGAAGGATTTAATGAAAAATTATGAATTAGTTGACTGGAATTAGCTTCGGATCGTGGAATCCATCTCTCCTTTGCCCTATAAATCTCGTTGAAAATCATAATTACGATAATGATAATATACGATGGTCATAGTAATAACAATTATAAAAATTATAACAACGAGAACGACAATAATATCTCGTCGCTTCCAGCATGTTAACGAACAAAATGTTAAAAATTGTATCGTGTCTTTCTCCGTAAATTGTTCCAACCCTTGAGTTTCAAGGGTGTCTTCTGATGTATCGTGTAAAATGATTGAATGATTAAATGTCTTTCTTTCCCTCGTGAATTCCTTGGCTCTAAAAATTAGCATCGATTACGCGAACATTGGACAATCACCGATTGACAATAATCTCACGAATAAACCATTATCTCCAGGAACTAGCAGAGAGGATCATTTTATTTTATCGTTCGAAATAGCTTACCATTATTTCGATCGAGACGATATTCAGGACATGAATTATTTTTTTGACAAATCGACGTTATCAACGTTCGGTGTTAGTTCACATTTATTAGATATCATACATTGAATGTATTTTGCGCCTATACAATATATTTATTTAACTCTACATATATCACCTACACAGTGAAGGGATTTCGAAAGATTAACGAAAAAAAAATAATATATATATATATTCGAAAACAAAAACAAAAAGAAAAGATACGCACCTCTACAATTTTTCACTGCCCTCCGTATCCTTAACACACGTGAGAATGCTTCGTCGTTTCGTGATTTTTATAAAATATATATATGTATAGTTTAATTATACTCTATATATATATTTATATTCTTTTTTTTTATAGACTGTGTGCCAATTTTTCTCTCTACGCCGGATTAACTTTTGTACGCCGGCGCCGTCAACAAAATATCGCGATCGTTCGTATATCGCCGAGTCTCTTTGTCTCGTATGTAATCGTACGTCCCCCTCGATAATCCGTGAAAACAATTTCATTCTCACATTCTTTATTCTCCGTTCATTTTTTTTTCATTCTTCGATATTCTATTGTCCCGGTATTCGGACCAATAGAATTTTATTTTATTTTTTTTTTTATTCTTTCCCTAATTATATTACACTCAGATTAATGTATTCGTTATCGGTCGAACTCGCGGACATTTAATTACTAGCCCAGCAAAGAGAAATTACGATTACGATCGATAGTCCCGATACAATGTCGTTCGTTAAATTTTGTTTCTCAGCGCTTTGATTGATTTCGCAATCCTCGTTTACGTCCCGTTTTTTTTTTTCTTTTTCATATTTTCTTTGTTTTTTCTTCGGTCGTCGATTCGATCGTCCGATGCATAAAAATTATGCAACTCGAGACGAATCGAGAGGATGATTGTACTATCATCGAGTTTCTTTTTATTTTGGCTTACGTCGACTAATAACGATTAGTCCAATCGCTTTTAATCGATCGACGCGCGTAAATTATTGTTTTCGTTCGTCGTAATTGGGGAGGAGGCGGAGAGGGGGAGGCAGGCCTTTTTCTTAATCACCGCGTTTGATTTTTTTTTCATTATGAGCGAGAGCCTTACGAATTGATTGTCGCTGATTGTCAAGGAAGCTGTTAATTTTTTTACGTTCTTTTCTTTCTTTTTTTTTAATCGTACACGGTCGATTCTTTTTACTTTGCTCCGGACGTTCGTTTTTCATACGAAGGTCGGAGGATGCCCGATAAATAATTACATCGAAACGCGCGCAACTCTCTCGCGTATCGCGTCAACTCTTAAATTTTAAGGACACTTAATTTTGTAGTCTTCGAAAAATTATAATACATCGTCATACTACGTGAATTGTGTGTGTTTTGTTGTTTTTTTGTATTTTTGTGTTTTTTTTTCTTCTTTTCTTTACTTTTTGTTTATCTTTCAAGCTGCGATATCTTATAACGTTATTGAATCCATTCACTTATTTCATACAATATGCATACATATATCTTGTGTATCATACATGCATCGAAGTATTAGTCGTTCTTTTTTTTCATCATCTCCTAAACAACAACCATTTTTGTTTTTTGCTTCAGCTCGACGTGAATTATATTGTTTTACATAAACCAGTTTTTTCATCCTGTCTTTGTCTTATTTCATTTTTTTCTCATCTCATCCCTTTTCCTTCGTTTCATCTCGTGGGGCCAAAGAAATTTTACGAGCCCCGCGAATATTTCGTGCTTCTTCCAATATCGTCCAGTCATTCGTGCATTCAATTTTTATGAATTAAATTTTCGATAAGTGTCATTTTTTTCGCCTTCGATCCGATCGAGAAAGTTTCGGATCTTAAATTATCGATCTCGTGCATAAATGATCGTTATTAATTTCGCGCCGAAAGTATAGCCGAAAAGTTCAACGACGATAGAGAAATTATCGAAGAAAACTACCGCGATAATTTATTCGCCAACCATCTTCGTCCAATTCCATTCCTCTTTCATGTTTTTATTATCGATTACTCGCATTAGTATATATTTAAGGCTATTACTTTAGGACTCCGATGTATTGTATTGCTTGAGGCGAAACATCGTTTCGAAACGTCGCGCAGTACCGAAATAATTCTCTCGGCAAACTTTTTTGCGTCGTTGCGTTTCGTGAGTTTTCTTCTTTTTTTTTTTTAAATACCATAATGTACCCGAGGACGTGACTTTTTGTAATGAGCAAAAACCCTCGTTAAACGAAGAGAAATTATTTCGAAGATAAGATTTCTGATAAATTAGCCTGATACGCACCACAGTCCTAAACAAATCTTCTCAAACATATACACATACGTATATGTATAGTATTCATTCGTTTGTTTTCCCCTTGATCCTCGTCATATCTTCTAACAATATCTATGTATACATGATCTGGTAGATAAATAAATATCTATCTCTATATGTTGCAGGTACAAAAAGCCGTTTGGAACATGTCTACACGGTTTCGTTAGATTGCCAAGCTTCGAAGGCTGTTGAAAGAAGATCCATAGGCCAGGGGTTCTCGCCACTCTTTCCCAAAAATTTCAAACATATTCTCTACAATTATTCGTCATATTACGAACTCGCCCTATTTTTCTGTTTTGTTATTTTTTTTTTGTCTTTTTTCCTATTCATTTTGCGAAGAAGAAGAGATCAAGATAGTATCACAGCAAAGAGGAATATAATTATAGAACGTACGCGTATACGAAGTGAAAGTCGTAACACGATAGATATATCGACAAAGTTAACAATTGAAATACTAGGAGTAAAGTTTATGCTATATATATATAATATATATGTATATGCTTACATATATACAGTCCGAATGAAAAATATTCGTTCGATAGAGACTAGAGCAATTGATATAGATATTAACTAAAGGATTCACCGCTACAGGGTGGATTCGATACGTTTTTTCAAAGTGAAAATTCATTCGTTTTTCTTTTTCTTTGACAATTTATAACGGGTTTTCTTTTTGTTTTGCCTATCGAGTACTCGCGATATTGTTATTAAAAAAAAATAATCAATGTGCAACGAGCAGAGGAAGAGATACGAATATAAATTAATATTTGTTTACAAATAATCAAATCGAAGAATCGTACGCACAGTAGCGAACCTTTTAACGTGAACGAGATGGCGGGGGATGTTCACGTTCGTGGACAATTTCGAGCCCAATTACATTTTTCTTTTTTCATTACTTTTTCAAAACAGTGCAATAAATGTTTCACTGGTACAAAAGTTTGACGACCTTACGAATTAACGATTGTGTTAATGCAGTTGGATTTTAGAAGTTACAGCAATTGACGATCATACACCACTCGAGAAACGAGGTTAATTGTAATTAATCAATCTATGGATTGATTAATCAATAATAATAAGCTTGGCCACCGGCGAGATATACATTTAATAAACACTATCATTTAGGATTGTGTCATCTTTCTATAGGCCGTTCCAAGTCGAAGGTACACGAGAGTTTGTTTCGTAACGTTTTTCTTTTCATTTTAATATATATCTGACGATATTATTGTTATTTATGATTTATTATTACTATATTTTCATTATCGATACTGTTGTTAATATTATTATTATTCTTATTATTATTAATACCCTCGAGTCATGCACGCTCAGCTACGCTGGCACGAAAAAAATACTTAATCTCTGAACGAGGCCGAGGATATGTGTATACAATTGTTCACACGTGATTATCTTCTTCGTTTATCTCATTTTTCACCGGTCCCTCCTCCCTTATTTTTGTTCTCATCGTTATATAGTATAATATTCCGTACATTGGTAATTGTTTCGATTGTTCTTCCGCTCGATAAACGCATTTACGTTCTCGTTTTTTTTTCTTTCGTTCTCTCCCTACTATTATACGATCGTTCATAAATTTTACCCCTCATATTACGATATAAGAGTCAACTCGTTTCCTTCGCTCCTCAACGAGGTTTTTTTCTTCTTCTATCGTATACGAGGCGTTCCATCGAAAATTGAACAGACTTCGGTTATTCAAAGAAAAAGTAAAACGTAAGTCATCGAATATTCTGCATGATTGCAACGATCGCGTAATTGACATTGGAAAAAAAGCATATTCTATCGTACATTTGAACATTACGCGTTGATATATCGTACAAAAGTTTTTAAGACGCTTGCGAGTAAATTTGTATCGATTGTAAATTAATTGAATCCGAGCGAAAGATTAATTTTAATCGATCAGCTCGATATAGATTGTCGAGTAGCGAGGGAAAAAACGTTTTCTTTCTCGAATCTTTGTCTCTCATTTGTTTTTTTCATTTACCATACTTCGTCTACTCATTGGCACACACTTTTTCACACGTCTCGACGTAGGCTTGCCCTCTTATTCCATCGAGCCCTCGTAACACGTGCTTAAAAAGAATTTTTCTTTTTATACCTTTTGTATAATTCTCTTTTTCTTTTCTTCTTTTATAATCATTGAATTACTTTCACTTCGTTTCTTGAGTCAGTCGTTCAGAGCAGCGTGACAGTTTTATATTTCTTCTTTCTCGTCTCGTATCGACGATATACGTATTTTTACGTATACAGGTTCGTTCAAAGTAAACGATACACCTGAAATTTCTCGATTTTCGATGATGTACCGAGCACGATTACTTAGCTTTTTTTAAATTAAATTCAACATTATTTTTGAATGGTCATTTTTATACTATTCTGATTGTTCAAAAATGACTATTTAATTATGCTCGTGACATTCCCTAAAATCTGTAAATTATCAGAGTATCGTTTATTTTGAAACACCCTGTATATATTTATATATATATAATTACTTATGCCTCGATACATTATTTAGACGACAGTTTGGGCTACTCGATAAACAGTTATTGCCTCCGATTCGTCGTCAACGACGTTAACTCGATTACAGTAATTGCTCGACATAATCTCATGTAAATCAGCACCAAGCCCAGCTGTTACGGTCGACGTACCCCTCGTGGAATGATATTTCACGAGTGTATCGTGCTTTTTCGTATCGATACTTTCATTATCGAATGACGACGATGAAGATATTAAGGATGACGATGACGATGATGATATCGATGATGATGATGATGATGATGATGATGACGACGGCACTGCCGTATCATCGATTGTCACATTACGTCCCGACGACGATGATTGCAAAACACATTTTTCTCCATCCTCGTACGATAATTCGTACGCTCGACATTTCAACATCGAATTTTTAACGAGCCGCCAAATAAACATCCATAAACTCGTTTTGCCGCAAGTTTTCGCGACGGTCATCTCCTTACGAACGTCCGGAGAAAAGTTGACACTGAAAACAAATCAACGAAGACAGGGGTGAGCCGTCGTGATTAAAAACTTAATCGAAAATTCGTCGCGATCGTCAACGATAAAAAGAAATAATCCAAGAGAAAGAGAGAGAGAGAGAGAGATAGAGAGAAAGTTGCGAGAAGCAATAGTTCAAGGTGGATAGATTAAGTACAATACCGTTCAAAAGCAGGAAAGTATTTTTGTTTTTATGTTTTTAAAGGCATCTATCATTCTGTTGCTTGCAGATAGAAAGCAGAAAATCTTTGTTTCTAATCAGAAACTAATCTCTCTACGGCTAACCAGTATACAGATAGATGTATATATATATATATATATATATATATTCTTTTCTAGCGGGTTCAAGTTTGGGAAAAACCTCGTCAACGAGATATTAAGGTCGTCAGAGAGGAGCATAGAGATCCTTACACTGTAACCAAGGGTCAGTGGGAAGGCTGTCCCGATGGCTGGAATGATGGAGAGAGTGTTGGTGGTGATGGTCCATTGAGGTTGAGGCAGATGGGGGGTAGTTGTCTTACCATGCCGGCGCCGAGATGCTGAAGGAGTCCAGGTCCTCCTTGTTGTGACGAAGTCGACGATACGGACGGGCGCCTCGAGCCTCGTATACTGGTCAAACTGTTGCTCAGTAGATACGGCACGCTGCTACTTGTTATCGGCATCCCCCCACCCTGCGAAACGTCGATCGATGAGAAAGAAAGAAAAAAACATATTTCAACATTATTCGGTTGTTTTTTGTTTGTGTTCAAATAATATTAATCGATCTATCGGCATTCATGTATTATTTAAAGATAGAGAGAGAGAGAGAGAGAGACTCAATACAAGCCTTTCTCGAACGGTCGAAATATCGAGCGACGCGTTACCCCCGTCCTAGTCAAATATATTATTAATAAAGGAGTTGGTTGAAGCGCACTTGTAACATTACCGTTGGAGGCGAAAGATTAATATTCGATCCTCGTCTTTCCTGTTGTCCCGTGCTCGAATGACGACGTTCCGGCAAACCACCGGACGGTGTACCACCCGGTGAGCTCACGCACGACGACGCGATCTGTATCTTCGGTGTCATCAGAGTATTGTCCGACAGCCGACGGGTCGGAAAAGCGTGCGACACTCTCAAAAAACCTCCGTCGTTCGTCGACGATGATGTGCCGAAGAACAGCCCGCCGAAAAATGCTAAGTTTTTTGGTGTTAATATTAATTTCGTGAAATATACGACGTTGCGGTTAAATGGATTGAAAGGCTCGTGCGTTATTCGTAGGTAAAGATCGATGTCGCGATTTTTCGAGCAGCGAAATAAGATTTTGCTTTTCCTTTAAATTACATCGTCAAATGTAATATTATTTATTTATAATAATGAATTTTGAATAATGAATAATGAATATCGCGATTGTTCGAGACTCGAGAGAGAGAGATTTTGAAAAAAAAAAATCGCCGAGTCAAATACTGCGAATAATCGGGAACATCTATCTAACGAACCATTTCAATTTTCGACAAAAGCTGTCATTTGTAAATGATATAAATATATGTATATAAAGCATCCTCGAGAATATTTCTACTCTAATAAAAAAAAATTCACTAATATTTTGTTCACTACTAATCTCACCACCAACAGAGTTCTTCCTACTCATATTCTCAGCGGAGGCTCCCAGCGACATGGAACCTGCGTTCGAACGAGAGTGCCATTGAGCTTGCGGGACAAAGAGACGAGTCGAAAAAAAACGTAAGTGTTCAACTACATATGCGTGGTGTTAGTAGCACGTAAATTAGGGGCGGGGGGTGGGAGGGCCTTTCGTATCACGTCTTTTTAACGTAGCAGCAAACTATTTTTGTCGTTTTTTTTTTCTTTTTCTTTTTCTTTTTCTTTCCATTCTTTCTACAAAGCATAAAAGCAAAATATATTTTTCTATCGTAAGAATAGAAAACAGTTTGTTGTTCGACTACGTGTTCAACTACGGGGACTACGGCACTACGGCATTTCCTCATACCGATCGAATTCTTTCGCGCCATATCCTCGGCCGACGATGTCTTTCTCTGTTCCACACGAAGATTCGGTATGTTGAACGGTGGTACGTGCATGTTCTCCGTGCTGAAGCGATGTCGCTGCTGACGATTTCGCTCCGGGCTCGGTAACGACAGATTGTCGAGCTTCAATTTACTCTCGCGATTCCTGTTTATGGCATACAATCTTATTCGTTACTTTTTTCATTAAAAGAAAAAAAAACACAAAATAATTCCCGATTTTGACGAATTTTGAAAATCCAACATTTCCGTATAAACGAAAAGCGCGAAACGAAAACGTCGGGTTTCCGTGATCGATACTCGTCGCTTCTCGAAATGTAATATTCGAGATTACAAATAACGACGATATTTTTATTTTCAAACTCCGTTATCTCAATAATAAACCTTTCTATCCGAGATAACATCTCCTGCAGGACCTCGATGAGCAGGCTAAATTGATCGATATTGAGGGACGGATTCATGGTGACCGGAAGTAACAACGGCATGACCTTGGTCGCCATCAGATTCTCCGTCAGTCCGTACTTCTTGTTGCTCATTAAAATACTGTAGATGTCTGTAATTCGATCGTTTCGTCGAAAATATCGGTTGAATCTGAGATATTTCATCGCGAATGAAAAAAGAACAACAACAAAAAATGGATTTTCTCGAACTTACGAACAACGCGGGTCACGACCTCGGGCTCGTGGAGTTTGAGCTCCCACATCAGAGGATATACCTCCTCGACGATCGATTGAGGATCGAGATGATCGAGAATTCTTTGCAACGCGTTCATCAACACTCGAGCGTCGGTCGCTGTATTCTCAAACGTGAATATCAGCTTCGGTAATGCTACTTTACGTAACGTACCTTCTTCCTTGAGATACTCGATAACGTTCGTAACTGCGACATACGCTGCGTTCTGAAAGAAAATCGTTTACAGGCCATTCGTAGATGCGAAAAAAAAAACAAATCCCGTTCGAGAGAGAAACGATTATTATTTCATACCACAATTTGAATATTAGGGCTATCGAACGATTGATAAAGCATCGGTAGCATGTCGTCGCGTATAACGTCGCGCGGTGTTTTTTCCAACACGTGATGCAAATTTTCGAGAAGTACGACGGTCCCTTGAATGGACCTCGGGGCGGAAAATAATTCGCTAGAAAATAAATAATCGAGCGTATGGAAAATATTCAAGGTTTGAGAAATAAATAGGTTCCGAAATTAAAATTGAAAAAAAATGAACGTTCTTACCGAAACGAGGGTAAAATAATATTTTCGTAATCATCTACGGTTCCATGTTGAATGATATGAAGCATGGGATGAAGAACAGCGGCGAATACCTCCTGCGATCTCGATTCCGCTTGAAGATAAGGCCAAATATGTTGATACCATAATTTCTGTGAGAAAAAACCCGAAGAAGAGACAAATTCAATCGTTAATGCAACGTAGATGAAAAATTCGTAAGATATCTCGACTTACGCGTGGGATAAACTGAAGGACTTCTTTCAAGGTCGTAATGTAGAAGTGAGCCTTTTGATTAGGATCTTTCATGTTAATGATGTCTAAAAATTGGAGAGCCTGAATGGAGGGGTCGCTGTGAAACAGGAAGATATAAAAAAAAAAAGAACGTGTAAAGTACGCGCAACAGGTTGATCGTCGAAATGTTTATATTTTTATATTCTTTCTCGCCTTTGCGTTACGGACTTTGCGACGATAAATTTACAATCGCGCGAGAGCGTGTTCGACTATGCGTGAAAAAGAATTTAACACGCACCTGAAGTATCTTATGAGTGATAGAAGTTGAGCGCAAGGTCTCGCCCCCGGATCCTTGTGCAACAGCTTCGAGACGGCTTCCTGAAGCGGAACAGGCACCCTCGGAAGAATGCCTTCCAGTTGAACGTCGAGCTGAAAAGTAATTGCCCGAGCTATCTTATATATTCTTTCTCTAACTTCCATCTCACTGAAGCAGCTACGAGGTGGGAGTTTGCTCGTAATACCAAGTCCCTCGCTCTGTTATCTCGCCGTCGAGCTTATTCCCGCGATAAAGCAATGGCCGAGGGAAAATTCTAGAATTCCAATTATCGTATTTATCTCGTAAATATCACAAAATAATATCGTAATTTCGTATCTCGTAATTATCGGACGACGATCGCCATTGTTTCTGTAATTATTTAATTAGAGATGTTATTGAGCGAATTAATACGAAATCGCAATAAATTAAAGGAAATTATTAATCGATAATAAAATAATGATGTTCGATCGTTTACTCACGCTTTCGAGCTGTCTGTGATAATCCGAGCTACTGTGATTCGCCTGAATCAAGGAACGACCGTCGTTGTATATCGAAGCTATTACCATACCGAGACTGAACATGTCGCTGGTTATGCTGCAATACTTGTGCTGTTGAATTTCCGGTGCTGCGAAGCGACGAAGCAAAGAATCAAGGAACGAGCAAAGAAGAAACGATGGCACGAACCATTTAGCGATAAATATGTAATCGACGTCGTTCCTCCTTCGAAAAGGACGATCGAAGTTTTTCAAAATCACTTGGTAAATTTTTCAATCGAAAACTTGTTTTAATGACATTTTAAACGTAATTACCCATATAATCGAGATTCGGTTGAACCATTTTGGACATCTTGTGCGTCCATGGTTGAGACGGTATCGAATCCGCGCCATTTTCTTCCATACGTCCTAAAGTCATTAATTATTATTTATCATTTATAATTATTCATTAAGTTTCTTTCAACCGACCCATTGGCCCTTCTCTCGATAACTAAGACCTTTCTATTTTTAATATTCTCACGTAACCGTGAGTTTTATTTGCGAATAATTGTGAAACGAGAGGGTAGTGGGTAATCTCGATAAAAATTTACCGAGAAACTCGAGGCCGCACAGTTTCCACGTTCCTTTTTTGGTGATTATGATGCTGCTCGGACAAACGTTTCTGTGAATGACTTTGCACGTGTGATGAAGAAATACGAGGGCTTCGATGATCTGAAATATTTCAGAATTTTTAAACTCGTCGAAAAATCTTATTATTAATCGATCGAACGATCGATTAATAATCGCGATGTTTTTTTTTTGTCGTTTATTTCGAGAGAGTCACCTGCAAGAGTCCATATTTAATTTCCATCGGAAGCATGTCGTATCGCATTATCATGACCGGTCGATGACTCGGATTTGGATGAGGATTCTGATGTTGCTGATGGGCGACAGAATTCGGTGGTTGATTGGCCGATAAAGCGAGATGTTCCTTGTAGGCCAAAACGTTGGCGAGACTTCCGAGGACCGGCTCGGTCGCGAACGCCAGCGTCTCGGCGCATTCTTTCACCGAATTTACCACCTTTTGTCGTAGAAAACATTTTTCATCGATCGATCCTCGATATTATCGATACGTTGCATATTTTACAACGAGTCGTTTCAACCTCAATCGACTGATTGAAACGAAACGCCCCATACATGCCTATAAATACGTTTCCAAATTTATCGCATCGCGTCGTCTATCCTACCTGAAGCAATTTTGGATATCGATATTCCTCGAGATTGCGCGGACAAGCCTTCAGAATTTCCGTGATCATCTCTTTGCGTCTGGGCTTGTGAAGCTTCTCGACCGAGCGCTTCTCAAAGACAAAGACCGAGACCTCCTGTCAAATGCACAAAGTATCCAGCACAAATGAGATAAACGAATTGCTTCGAAAATCTCTCGCGAGACATTGACCGTGTCAATTTTTTTTCGTTTTAAACGGTATAAACGTTTTATCGAAAAATCAATCGATAATCTATTTAAGATTCGAAAATGAAATAATACTCTCGTGGAGTTTATAATTAACGCGTTTCTTTCCATTCGAAACTATGTTCGTGACGCGACGTATCAAATTTTCGTATATCTTTATAGCTAAATGTTAAACGTTAAATACCTGACATTCTTTATTATATCTACGAAAATATACCAACGAATTTCTAATGTCAAAACTTAAATTAATAACCTTACCTGCCTATCGGTCTTTCTGTAAGCATCAAAGATTCTCCAGGCATGCTCGGGGCCCGCTGTGGCTGCGGGGGTGTTGCTTCGCACCTCGAACTCCGTCCAAATCGGATTAGACTCTACGACGTTAGGTGTACTCGTGTTCTTGAAGAAAAACATTTTCATGCGTACGCTTCCATCCAACGATCGAATTTTCTTTCTTCGCTATTATTATCTGCAAACAGAGGCGAAAACGGGCGTAGAGAGAGCTAGTGATAAAAAAATATTGTTAAAATTTTTGTTTAAAAAATCGGTTCTATAAATTAAAGAACAGAGGGATGACGAGCGATGGGAAGCTTCTCTAAGCTTTCTAGTGGCTTGTCTTCGGTATCGATTAAACAGTATTCGCGAAGAACGTTGCTTCGTTGTCCACCCCCCGCCTCATATATTTTTCTTTCGTACGGCCAGCTTACACGAGGCTTGTCCTTCGATCGAGTCTCGAACCTTTAGGTAGGGCTAACTCACAGCGCGCATGGGGCGTTCCATGTCGACTCGACAAACCGACCCGACTACGATTACTCTTATTCTTCTCAGTATTTCATTTTGCTTTTCGCCCGTGAATCGTGTCTTCGTCCTCGTTGACTCGACGAAGACTTATTTTTTAAACGATCGACTTGAAAAGAGGGTGAAAACGATACTTCGAGCTGGCGAAATTTCGAAATATTTTTACAATTTTGCGAAGTTGCACGGTTGGATCGAAACATAATTTTATTTATAAGCGAAATTCTAAAGACTCGAGAACGAAGGGGGTAAATTCTTTAGGTCGGATCCGAGAGAAGAAGAAGCGAAGGAGAAAAGGGAGTTGAAGTATTTTCCTCGTATACGAGCGATAGCTCAGGCGCCTCGTTTAACCATGGTTTATTCATCATTCGCTTCGATTCGCGACAAAAGACCACCATCGACTTTTTCCTCAGTTGGTTCGACCGATACGCGACCTAAAACGTTTCCTCTTCTTTTTTTTCTCTTTCTTTTTCTTCGTTTTCTTTCGCCTCGTTCTTCTCTCCTCGCGTTTCTCTTCTCGCCGCGTTTCAGTTCACCATAGACCCGACGAAACTCTTTTTTTTCGCCGTCGCTTATGCCGAAACTCGCGGCGTTTAGTCGAGGACTAGGGGAACGAGGGATTGAGTACGAAAGGTCTTTTACCCAGGACCAATGAAAGAGGATAAAATGTGGATTCTTCTCGACCCTTCTGGCGGTGGTGTCAACCCTCCGCCGTGGTGAAACCCCGGCGAAAAGCCCGAGGGCTGACTTCCCGTTTCTCAAATAGGTTTTTTCACTGTCGCCATTTATCATTTAGGCGATAGCGAAATTTCAGTAGACCGAGAAATCTCTCGGGCGAAGCTCACACCTCTGGTTCGTCTGTACTGTCCGTACCTCGTATTTCTTCGAAGATCCAGCATGGCGCTCGAGCCCTCGAGCTCGATCCCTCAAACAATGAATTTCCATTCTCTCGCTAGTAATCGTCCCAGTTTTATTAATTTATGATATATTCGAATACGATTCTCAATGAATATTGACCATAACGAAAAATTAAAAATATTTTTGAAAAATGATTTCCTTTTAAATATTTCCCAATGCTGGCAATTCTTTTAAATTATTGGGATAAATCGAGTCCGCGTGAAGCAGCCCATATATATATGCACGCACCGAGCGAAAAGTCAAACAGGCCCGGGGCGTCGTTGGATAAACGGACGTGATGTATCGGAAGGCCAAACTGTTGGAATTAAAGTTCGACTTGTCAATAAATCTACAACTCGTCCTCCGGCGCTTATCGCTAATCCTCATCTGCCTTACGTCCCACGTACATTTTCATTCGTTTCTTTTCCCCCTTCTTCGACAAAGAAGAAGAACGAGGTGAGAGCGATGGCTCGAGGGGAAAAAAAGGGAAAAAAAACGAAAAGAACTTATTCTTTACAATCCGATTCTCATATCGGGAAATGAGAAATAACAGGAAAGAAATGAATCCTCTCTCTCTCTCTCTCTCGCTCTCTCTCTCTCTCTCTCTCTCTAGTTTATTCCTCAGGCCGAGACTGAACTTTAACTTATCTCGGGTACCAATCCCACCCTTGTTCTCGACCCCTCGAAGTTTCTTCGGGCCTTGAGAAAATATTCGACGGCGTCGTAAAAATCGATGGAGTTTCGGAAAAGAGAGAAAAACAGAAAGAAAGAGAGAATTAAATCGATGTTATGAAAAAGTCGTAAAGAATCTTGTCTCTCGTCTTATTTATCAAAATTTCCAAATATCCCGCGTCATTACTATTATTAACAAATATTTATAGTGTCCGATCCGAAAATTATCGCTCGTGACTAGAAAATTTGTTTTTAGCATTATTTATATTTGTCCCGAAGATATGAGAAAGTCTATAGAGGAAATGGATCGAGAAGGAAACGATAAAAAACAATACGAGATTCATCGACGTCCGTTCATAAATGTATCGAGGGATAAGTGAGTTGCGTTGGCACTCCTGAGACAACGTTCTCTCTCTCCCTTCTCCGCCATCGCCGCAAATCGATGTGTCACTATTAATTAAAACTTTTTAAATCGCCTCTCGTGTGATTGAAATAAAATCCGACATTTCAGACAATCAAATCCCACCTATTCTCGGTTCTCGTTTTAACCCAATGATCTTGTTTTGTCCCACGAGCAACTTTTTATTTTATTTTTATGTTTTTTTTGTTGTTTTTCGACGAAACTAAGTACACTCGGTCCATTTGAGACGAAAAAAAAACAAAGCGGAAATTGCTTTTGAACTAATTCTGGATTGATAATTTCCTTGAGGAAGCTAACTCGCTACATTCGCCTCTACGAGTATATCGTTCGTGTGTATATCTATATAGACATACATATATAGGTATGTAGGTATATAGCGACGAGCCGCGGAAGAGGAAATTAATTGAGCCTCGCGTGTACACCCGTAATTCAATTCGGGTGGGATACCCGTGAGCGCGAGACAGACCGACGTGGAAGTATAGGTGTGCGCTGGTCAGGGCGAAGAGAGCTACGCGGGATTCGAATCGGACTGACGTTTCCGCAACCGCCACCAAATTCGTACCGTGCAACCTTCGATATATATCCGGTTAGGTAAAAGAGAAATGTGTCACGTCTAGTAACCATTTAGCGACCGCGCGAATTTCCGCCCCTCGACACCGTCCACTTTTTTTTTCTTTCATGCTTTCAATCACATATTCTCAATATTTTTAAGAAAATCATATTTACTCAAAATTACGAGAATTTTTCGATGGAAGTGCGAGTCCACTTTGTACTACGATCGTTGTGTAAATTCTCGATGTTGTTTTCGATGATCTTGACGCTAATTTTCATCAATGTTTTATGTTCTTGAGGTTTTCTTTTTTTCTAATTATTGTATTTATTTGATTATTTTGTGAATAAGTATCGTAAATTAGAATCTAGTTTGGTTTAATTTGAAAGGCGAGTTGCCTAATTTACCAAGTCGCACAAATCATTGCTATCCAAATTGTGTGTATCAAGGTTTACGATGCAATTTGGCCGATGCTTCGTGCGTATAATTCTGCGATGATAATATAAGCAGGTAACTTGGCGAGAAGGAAATTGCATGTTATAATCGCTAAGAACCCAGCCCGAACCTTTTAGTTACCTTTATAGGAATATATTGCCTTGTAAGTAGTAATGAACGACTGTGGTCAGACGTTAGACCGCCTGCGCTATATATATATCGCATATATATACTGCAATAATCTTCTCACGGCGGACGAGGCTAGAAGCTCCCTCGTGAACACTTCGTAATTATTTACGGGTCTCGCGATGTTGGCCCTAGATACATGCGAATAGAATATTAACAAGAGCTTCGCATGCTCGCGGCTAAAACTGCAGCTTATATGAGCTTCGAAGAAATATAGCAAGCCTCCCCTCTTCCAGTTACCTAAGTTATTCAATATTTGTTTTTATATTTATTTTTTCCTTTCATCATTACTTCATAAACTTTTTCTTTTATACAAACTCTCTCTCCCTCTCTCTCTTTCTCTCTATCAGAGTTAGAATTTAAATAGACCGCTCGATGATTAACGTCGAAAATGATAATGTCAAAAAATTGCCGTAACCAACGCGACATCGTCGTATTTCAGGAGAAAAAAGGGTGTTTATTCCGACGAAAAAAGTTCGCGCTTCTTTCTTCCGACACTCCATTTTATCAAGCTTGTGCAGCTATTTACCGGTAATCCCAAACACGCTATACCGTGTACCTACAGACTGTATATATAAGTATAAAAGCCGACTACGAAGCTATCGTCACGCGCATGAAGGTGAGGAGCTGAGAAGACCCGACGTTACCGGGAGTTTTAAAAAATTCATGGCTATCGGACCGGGCTCTTATTTCCGCGTGAATGTGTACCTACCCGAGAGAAACAAAGTATCGTCGTAACCCTCTGGTATATGTGTCGGTAAAATGGAACGTAAAAACGGTGGATTTTTTTTTCTGTTTTTCGAAACCGTACGATTTTGAAAGAGAACTCGCTGAGCCAATAATGAACGTTGCTGGTCGATGGATGGCTTCGATACGTCGATGAATGATGTAAAATAAAACCGGCCGGGCGCTGGTTCGATTGCCGAGAACCGATGAGACTGACCATAATTCTTCTTTCAAACTTTTTACACTATTTTACACCATTTTCGTTCTCAAATAAATCGCTAATGTAACTAGAGAGATTTCGCGAGTTTCAAAGTATCGAGTAATGTTTCATCTCGATCTTCGATATTATTCCGAGTATTTGGAGAAAAATGCGGCAATGATCGACTATGGAGAAATGACAAAAATCTAATTTTTATAACGAATAATTAAATCGCTAATATTTTGAAAAAACTGTCGAAACTTTAAAAATTGTACGTCAAGGACGAATCGTTATTTCGATAGGTGATCTGACACTTGAAACGTTCGAATTTTGTCACGCGTTTTCTGAACACGATCCAATAAGGAAAACGAGCTTCGCGTCAACCGTAGGTACGACAGTTTTCTCCGAAAGACAATTTCTTTTGTCTTTCTTATCATTTTTCGAGAGAATGCCTTCGTACGATCGCACAACCGAGACCACGTTTGTTAAATATTTTACCGTGTATTAAAAGTAGTACCGCACGTCCGCCATAGAGTGGCCCGCATTCTCGACGCGAGCTAAGAGAGGAAGACCACGAGAAACTGAGGGGAATTCTGTTGACGCTACTGGGTTATTTGCGGATGTGGATGGAAGATATTTTCCTCTCTTGCCCGATAGCGATGAATAAAGAATAAAAGGAAAGAGTGAGGAGGCGGGAGGGGGCAGAAAAAAGGAGAAAAATAGAGGAAAGAAACTGGAGGCGACCAATATTTGACCCAACCTTTGTTCGTTCTATCCACGTTGGGCAAGCTTGTACGTATTTTCATATACAGCAAAAGGATTTTCGTACTTTCGTTCTTTATATATGTGACATTTTAAAGAAATCCAAAAGCACGTAAATTTCATTCTCTTTTATAATCATCGAGATAGCGTGACCAGAATTTTAATCGAAAGCAACGTTTACAGATTATAAAATTGAAATCGTAGGTCAGCGATAATTTATTCGATTAAAGGGATGTTACGAATTCAAACGCTATTGAATATGTATCGCTCTCGCACCAAATATATTTCGTTTCGATTGTTGTTGAAATCTGTTCGATGATTTTATTCACGGGAGAGTTGCAGTATTTTTTTGTAAAAATTTGGAGGGTAGTTGCACTGTTTAAATGTAGGATCGTCGGTGATTAAGGAAAAAATACTTATCGGTTGGATTTTTGGAAATATCTCTTTGTCAGAATATGTATGCAACGCAAGTGGATTATGCATGTATGTATGTATGTGTAGCACAAGAAAACGGCCCAAACTCGGCTTACCACGTTTCGAACGCTCAGGAGGAATTAATGCCCGAGTTCGAGACAAATTGACACAGTGGCGACATCTCGCGGTTACAAACAATTACTACACTATATTTCCGAGACAACCACGAAACTCGATGAAATTAATGATTTTCAGTAACAATTTAGCTTCCATCTCTTCAACTAATTTCATTTTTATATATTTTCTATAATCCCGAGCAAAAAGCAACACAACGAAATGTGTAATCACAACGAAAACTAATAATATCAATAAAGAAAAATGACCGTCTAAAAAGTAATAAAAAAATTAGTGTTTTTGAAACAATATGAACAAAAATCCAACAATGCTATTTTTTGTTTAAATCGTGATAATATCGTAACGTTCGAGAATAAAATAATTAATTAAAGACTCATTACTACGAGAAACGCATAATTAATAAAATCCTATATTGAAGAATAATTATTTCATTCGTATTATTCCCTTCGTTAAACTAACAAACTATCTGCATCTCTATAATTTATTAGATAGCTTCCTAAATATAACGCATAATACCCTACAAAATTGGAGCATCCCTCGAACGGGGTAAACTATCCCCGACTGACGATTTTTTTGCAACCGGATATTTAAGTGCTCTCAGGTTATCGAGCTCTACGATATAACGTATTATGAAGATGAATAGAGTCTGGTCCGAACACTTTGAAATATTTTCTTGTCGGCATCGACTATCCCTCGACTCGATGCTTATAGAGTGGCGTTATCTCCGGCGCGAGACCGACGAGAGACGTACGAGCATCGACGTAGCGAGACTACCGGGAAGGATGTAGTAAGGAAATCTTGTTTCAGCCCTCGATGCTCACGCTATGTATATTCAACAAGCCGCTTGCCGACGGGCCGTGGTTTTAACCCACCACATACGCGGAATACCAACGACGAAAAGCTAATGGAAGCAAACGATACGAGGAAGCTTTGGTTTACCAACTTCCGGAATACAGATATATGTCATGTATAACTATAAATGTATATCATATTATAAGCCGAGGATAAGTGTACCGAGGATCGTTGGTATTAGCCCTCGCGACCCTTGCAACATTACGAGAGCATGAATTCGCGAGACCCCAAGACCAACTCTTTAGCACAGCGACGCGACTCGTGTCTTAGACCGCAGAGAGAAGTTAACTTGGACAAACAGCTGAGCACGTGACGTTGGGATCCTGCTGACGAGGATGAAATTCATCCCTTTCTCGTCACGGAACAGTCAGAGGGTTGGGAAAATACTCTTAACGAGCCCAAGTACGTGATAACGTTGCGCGAACACGAAACTCGTTAATCAATCTCGAGACCCTTCCCTCGTTCCCGAGATTTAAAATACATTTTTGAGTCTCTCGATAATTTCGTTCATCATTACGTCCGATCGATTTTAATGAAAATCTTGTTTTAACGATCACACAAATTTTTGCTTACTTCGCGAAAAAGGAAAAACAAAATATCGTCAAATAAATATTTGACGTAGGAATAGTTTTCGTTCGTAAAATAAAAAAAAAATTATACGTCACAATTTTATCGCGAGGTATTCAGGCTACTACGATATCATTAATCACGAACTTTCACGGTTCTAATTAATCATCGACATCGAATAGCTTTTATTAATCGAGATTAAACTGTCTTACGCGCGGAATTTTTTATCACCCGGAGGCGATTAGGGCGGAACATAAAACCGTCTAAAGATGATACATCGTACCGTTGATTCATTATTTTTTCTAAAAATACGATAAACGGATGGAAAGAAAGTGAGATAATAAAAAAATAGCGACGATCGTACGATACACGGTTTATATCATTCAGTCTTTGTCAAAGCCTCGTCTCGACCGGCGATTAGTAGTTACGCCCGAAATTAGTCAGACAAGGTAAACCGACGAGACAAAGATCGGCTCTGGCTATTTCCGAGGTAGAATTTCGCGATCCTACAACCAAAATGGATAGAACGTAAAATAACAGAGCCATAGTGAGAACAATGTGAAACAAAAAGTTAAAGGATGTATAACCAAAGGCTGAAAAGCTTCAACAGTTGTCTCTTGTCAAAGCGCACATGAGCGACGTTTCGCTGTATAATGACTTTTCACAAAGTTATAAAAACGTGAATTACACACACACAGAGCATGATACACGTAAATTATTCATTCCTCTCGCACTGAGGAAAATTATTTCAAACTCGACCTTTCGGATTTTCGCACAACGTAATGCCGTGACAAATTTCAATTTTCGTTTTTCTCCCTTATAAATATTTCATTTCATTTGTCGATCGCATTATTTTTATTTCACGCGCACAGCGAGCGACGAGAAAACAAATATCCAATTTTCTTTGACTCTCGAGAAATAAGAAACTGCGGCATTTCTTTATTTATCATTAAACTAGGTTATTAAAAAAGCCAGGTATTGACTCAGGGAATGGCGCTTGAACGAGAAATATATTCTCTAACCATTATACGGTTACATTTCACGAGCGACAATGAAGTTGTCAAAGTCACGAGCCGAAGAGTTTCCAGCAAGAAGGTGTACATACCGCGTTATTTGTGTGTATATCTTTCATAGACGGTAGAGGGTGAGAGTCGAAGATGGAGGGCGTGTGTTTCAGTGCTACGAAGTTTTCGTGCACTCGACCCGGGGCAAGGAGCCCTCTCGCGGCTCTCTCACACTCGGGAATTGAGAGACACCGGGTGGTGTTATAACCCTCTTTGCGCGCAAATAGAAATGTTTTCATACGACCTTGAAACTTTCTCTAATACACCGAGCCTCGAGCACGTCGAGTTGTCGTTTCAGCCGAAAAGAGTCTGAAACTCGAGAGAGAAGAGTTTCTCCTTCGTTCCTCCCTCTCGACACTTCCTCGCTCTTTCTCTCACGTTAGATTACAAAATCCAAAATAATTCTGTAATGCTCGAAAAAAAAAAACAAAATAACAATGCGCCAGAGAATACTTCCTGCGTCGAAAAGAAATATAAAATTGTCGCGCAAAGAAAAGTATCGAATGAAATAGCAGATGGCCTCAAGTATTTGCCAACATCTTATACCACTTTACGCCTTGCTTCATTCTGCTCCGTCTATTCGTTTTATTTCGACGTCAAAGGAACGAGTCTACGTTCTCGATTATAGAACTTTTTCCCATCATCGGGAGAGGATCCTCTGGCTGGGAAACAAAGTTTTCTGAGACACCTCGAGATTGCCCGGATTTAAGTATAGGCCGCTATATCCAGATATTACATATATATACGAGATTTTATACATATATATATATATATGTATATATAGACGAGCTGTAACGACGCCCTTACCAAGTGAGGGAAAGAGAGAAAGTCGAACCGTATCCTTCTCCACGGTCCAATGAATATAAATCGCCAGTGCTTCAAGGTTTTCCTGATCGACCGTCAACGACTTCTCCTTATCCTGTCGGCCAGGTATACACACGCACCTTTCGTAACCTTGTCGCAGAATCGCAGGTTGTCGTCTCCAAGGACGAGTAACGTCGAAGTAGGACAAGCTGGTGTAATAAAGTTAAGTGGCCGGTATGACGAGCTTGCGACGAACTGAGACCCGACCGAGTGAGAAACTACCCTTTTATTCCCTTTATCGAAGTTAGATTAAGTTCCCTTCCTTGATAAACGGCATCAGCGTTACGAGCCTTCGAAATGAATTTAAAAACGGATTTATTTTATTCGGACGAGTTTTATTGGAAAAAATGATAATTCGAATCGAAGGATATTAATTTGGTATATTTGATCCTTTTTCCGAGTCCTGTAAGTCACGGTATTGTAGAATATTGTCCTTTAATATTAATTCGATCGACGAAGTCGCGAAATAAAAATTACTCTACTTTCAATTTTCTTCACCCCAATTTGTTTATTCACCCTAGTTCGATTAAAACGAAATTATTTTTGTTATGAAAGAATATGAAACTTTTTCTCCACGTAGGATAGACACTGAGACATTACACGGTGGATTAATGAACCCCGTCGCGTTCTCTCTCTCTCTCAGTATAGAAAGTTTCGAGCACGACGTGACATTATGAAACTTTACGACTAGTAGTCGTTCCAGGATACGATCAGACCGTGACATAAAGGGAGCTGTGAAGGTCGTGCGAGAAGGGGGTTAAGTCATTCTACGTAAGAGGAGTATACGATAAAACATCAGTCTCTCTAATGTGATTACTACGAAACATTGATCGTAAATGCTTATAAAACAGACCTACGGAGCGGAAGCGTCACTTTTCTCATATGTACTTTGTGACTTAGTACCGAGACGCTAACCATCCAACGAAGATATCTACTAATCTCTCCTCGAGTAAAATTCGACTATTCGATGATAAAAATTATAAACAACCGTCGTCGCTACGAAACAAACTTACAGTATAAAAAACTGTCTGCGCTAATTATCCCATGCCACATTTACCCAAGTGACTCGACAATTATAATGAATATAATTAATGAGCTACGAACATGAAAGGAAATATTCTATTCGATAATAAAATTTCCCAGACGCTCGCGAGATGAAAATGTTTCATCGCAGTAATATCATTTATCTATAATAATCCCGAAAGTCTCGAAATTGCAACCACCGTTGGGCGAAGATAATTATCATCAGGCTATAATTATATTCGAATTATAATATGCATCGTGATATTGTGAAATCCGAGGAGTTTCCTCGAAACCAAGTCGTTCGAGTAGTTACGGCCGTATTTGATCAGACATTACATGCACATATATATATATATATGTATAGAGTCCTCGTTCCCACGCGTTGCAGGAATCAAACGCCTGTGTGTGGGGGATTATATATCTATCCGTGTTTACATGTGAGTTTGCACGTGGGCGTATTGCAGGGCTTTACCAAGTGTAGACTATTCAGGAGCCCGAACTATCGGGATTATAGTGGGCGCGTTCCAGTGGACGTTGAGTACGTACATATGAGAGAAGGATAGGCACTAAGTAGGCTAGTGTATAGCGTGTACCGAGGCTACCCAAGTATGTATTAGCAGCAGCACTTCAATACAAGACGGCTACATCGCTGTGTACATCGAATTTCCTTGGCACGAATTTTTGCTACGACTGAAAACACAATGTGTTTTCGAACTACTCGATGCTTCGTTAACAACTTCGAGTTTGGCGAAATTATTAAGCTCGTATTACGGGAAAATGAAAAATCGCGTTGCGGAGAAATTACGCGTTACGCTGCTTCATCATTATTTTTCCTCGGTCGCAAAGCTGACTCTAAGACAAAGGCACGGTACGAAGAAAATACTTTGCGACTGCGAAGATTGATCAAAGAGAAAAGTGAACGTGTATTTGAAAGTCTCGCATTGATTATTCCCAGAAAATATTCAATTAAGAAGAAAAGTGGGCGAACCAACGTGCACGAACTCAAATGAGAAATTGTACAAAGACCGAACGATATAATCGAGCGAAGTTAGAAACGAAATTTTTTTTAAAGTCGTTGAAATTCGAATAACCGAATGAGTTTTATATATAAAGGAGGATATAGTTTTAAAAAACGAGGTTCACCGGTTTACGGAAACTTTGTCCAGGATAATCGTACCGGGAATGCGCGAAGCGTTCTTATTCACGAGATAATTGACGACGCAGCTCGTGCGGAAAGTACACCACTACATTCTCCTTTTCGCCTTTGGCGAGTGAGCACCCAGCTACCGCTGACAAAACAAGACAGAGAGTGGGAAAAAAATGTGGCGTATACCAAGGTAGATTGAAACGAATGAAGATAAAGCTCGAAGAAGCCTCTGTGACAACGGTACCTTGCTTGATTGTTTCGTTCTGCGTCTGTTATGAAAGGAAGAAGAAAAAAAAAACCGAAATAAAAACAAATGTATGATACGCGCCCAGCGTTCTATAGCACGAGTAGAACAAGTAAATATTAAGTCAGACGCTGACAAAATACGAAGTCGACCAAGTGGCAATCGAGCACTCTCTGTCTTCTTTTCTGCCCTATATCATAAGACTCAAAGGAAACCATTCGTCTAGTTTCAAACCGAGAAAACAAAAAGCAGGATCAACGATTAGTTTGCACAAATTTTTTCATAAAAACAAAAAACATAATTTCGTTTCCCATCTTCCAATTCTTTCACTCGTTTATATTTTACTGAATTTATCGTGTTATGTGGTTCGAACGAATATATATGAAGTTTTCATTAACTGGCAGGACCCAATTGTCACAAGCACGTCGAGTATATTATCATAAAATGAGGTGGCCCGGAAACAACGGCCGGATGTCCTTTAATATGCAGCGCGTCGAGAGCCTTTCCCAGGACAATATCGTGACTGTTCTATTATGAAGGTATAATTGAACCATCTTGGGTATGGAATGCCCGTCTAGATTCTATCCTTGCCCCTATTAGTACTCGTACACTAAGAATACCAAGCGTCCCACGAAGATCTTCCAATTCCTTTCACCCTCTTTCGCAGGCTCGTTGACATAAATATTAGGAAGCGAATCTCGTGCGACAAAAAAAAAACTATTTCTCGTAATTCTTTATGATAATTTGTAAATTTTGAAATATAACTTTGTTCTTCTTATAACCACCGAATAAATTATATTAGGATTTAAAAAAAACGTAACTTTATTTAATAATTAATTAACGTGGATAAATTTGTTATTTTCGTTGCACGAACGTATACAAATCTCCTTTCGTATTTCGCTTCGGATTACGTTATTATATAGTACGGTCTGCATCAAAAGTCCAACGGCATATATCACTTCCTACGCATTGAAAATCATGTACGTATATAATCAAGCTTAGTCCTCCGCACCCTCGGGCTATTCGAATATGTGAAATGGAAAATTAATATCCGCGTAGGAGTCTTTATTGCGCGAGCATTATTTCAGTGACGCATGTCTCCGAAATAGCTTATAATTTCCGGTCGTATCGAATGTCGGTGTCATCGTCATTTAAAAAGTCAAAATCTAATTTTCCATCCCTCGTTTAAAAGATCGAACGTCGTCGTCGCGTTCGAGTTGAAATTCACATTATAAAGATTCTTTACTCGCACCCTCGTCACGTTCGAGTCGCGATGAACTAAAAATAAACTTTACAAGAGAAAGATATACACATATTTTCGTATATAATTCCTCTGAGATTTTCGTCACTGATTTCGCGATTGCGAAATTCTTGTAAAGAGCCGCGAGCAAGGGGTAATTAAAAGTACCTGGCTCTATTGACCGAGGATAAAGAGCCAATTATTCTCTAGATGGTTAGTAAATCCCCTTCGTCGTATCCCTCTGCTTACAGTCCCCTCCACCCCCTCCCCACCCCTATAACCATCTCCTTTTAGCACCGAAGGTCGTGTATCGCGTAATCGTTATCGCGTCAGAAAATTGAGAGGAGAAACACGCTCTTACCGCGACATTAAACGCTGAGGATCCAGAACGAGCGTTGAAAAAATAGGGATGAGAGAATAAAAAGTACAAGAGTCCTAAATGAAAAGTGAGCTTATATATAGCGAGCTGATATATACGAGAAAAGATACGAAATATGACAAATATAAATTAAATCGCCCTTCGAACAAGCCGAGGATGAAACAAAAAATCGTCGTAGTAGTAGTAGTAATACTAACCGATATCAGGGCGGGCTTATCAACTCCATTTGTCCCCCATACCCTTGAAGGAAATACGATTCTTGATGGAGACGTTTCCTCTTTCACCCCTCGGCTTCGCTCGTTTCCTCTTCCACTCGTTTTATCTCTCCCTCTCCCTCTCTCGCTCTGTCTCTCTTCGTCTCTCGCATGCATTTTCTTCGACTCGTTCGATGTCCTTCTTCCTCGACATTCGTTTTTCCCTCCCTTTAGTCAATCTCTCCTCTTTACTCATTTCTTCGAGTTCGCCCCCTCACGACTGTTTCACCTCAAGCTTGATACCTTCAACGTCGTTTTTCCACAGCTCTCTTTCCTTCCCTGTTTTACACCAATCCCCTGGTCCCCGTACCACCCTCTACTCTCACTTTCTTTCACGTAACGGGCCGTCGTCTGCTGACTTTCCATCTGTTATTTCACCCTCGTCGATTCGAGAACCGATTTTCCCTCGGATTTCCCGTATTGAAATGCGTTCGATTTCCTCTCATACTCTTCTCTCACCGACCGAAGTGGATTGTTTAGAACCCTTAGCTTTATCGGAACGAGAGTGTTCCCGCGGCAGTGAAATAGATCAATCACTGGTCAGCCAATACAGCCTACTTTCTCTCGATCTTTAATCAATTATTTTCAAGCAATCACGCGGAATTCGTACATGACAACCGAAAGGTCGTGTATATCGTGGTAGGTACGACATAAAATATTGTACGACGGTAGAGTAAGCAACGGCTCGGTTTCGACAGTTACGGTCGAAATACCAGTCGCACGATATTTCCGATCCACATTTTCGTTTGACGAATGGCCCATGAGACGCTTGACCAATCGTACAAAAAGCTTGATGAATTGGGTCAGAGGCTCGAACGATGGCGTCGACGAATTCGGCTGGATTCCGTTGGCTCGAATGGAAAAACCGCTATCTAAACTCGACCATAATATTAACCGTCCTCTTGTCTCGACAATTGAAACGATTCAAAGCACGCCCGGACGCGTATCGTATTATATCGAATAAAGGCTAAGCTTTTGCAGACGAAGAATGATAAGTTATTTCACGAGGGTGTTAAAAAAAAGCTAAAAAAACAGGTAAAAAACAAAGTAAGAAGGGGAAAACGCAGCTGGGCTAAAGGAGGCAGTGATCGTATAGATAGTGAAAAAGCGATAAGGCACGAGAGTGTCGCTTCGGATTTTATATTTACGTGTCGATAAAGTACGAGTGAAAACCATTCTCGTGGGCTGTAATATTCGGGGAGACGGGTAAGAAAATTTTGCGAACCAACCACCAAAGGGTGGGTGTTCTCTTCGCCCGGGAACACCTTGTTTCAAGGCGTTTCTCGTCGAGCTGGAAAGAACGGGGTCGATTGCAGCAATTTTCAAATTTTCTTTTTCTTATTTTCGGTTAAAAAACGAAAAAATACAGCGTTAAAAAATCTTACGTTATTCATAGTCGTAGCAATATCGTGGCGAGTGTAACGCAACTTTCAAACGTATCTGGGCCGTGCGCAAAGAAAAGCGGACGGCTGTACGAGAAACTATTCGCCCTCGGTAACTTCGCGCGAAAACCTGAGGTAACTCTTACAGGAGAATTTTCTACCTACGACGAGAGTTTGACTTTTACAACCACGAAAAGAAGATGAAAATAACGGTTAAAGTTTCGAAGTAAAGAAAAAGAAAAACACAAAATAACGCTCCGTCAACGAGATCGTATAAGTTCACGTTTCCGACGAGGCAATCGAGTTGTCAGAGTTTCGCAATAAGCAATTATTTGTACGCTGATACGAGTGTTTGTTTTATTTTTCTCATTACGTCAACGTTCCATCGAGAAAGGTAATATTATTTTTTTACGACAAGCCGCAATTTCGACTTGAGCAATTTTTCAGTTTTCTATCCGTCGCGTCAAGGTATAAAAAGAAAAAAAAATGTGTGCTTGGTGAATAACTGAAATACCATCGTCGGCTTTAAACGTCAAGGCCGAAGTTATCCACGAAGTTTTTCCAGTGTTAATCTCGAATCTTGTTTTCTTTTTCTTATTTTCTTATTTTTTTTATTTTTTTTTTTACGTCCAAATTAAATTCCACTGGAAATATCTCGAGAACCGTTGGCTCGATGTTTTCTTCGCCCCTAAACGGTTCGAGACTTCCCCTCAAACGTATTTAAACCCCGGCCTCGTGGACTCCACCCAGAACCGACGTCGCTACGTATCTCCCATCGATTACTCGATAATTAACATCGAGACTCTTGAGAAGAATTCAACGAGGGTGAAACGCACGACATTTTGTACCTCGTATTTTTCTTGTTTTGTTTTTGTTTTTTTTTCTATCGGAAAAAACAGAGATTACGATCGTGAATTCCCTTTCTCGTTTAATCAACGTGATTCGAGAACGTTTACAGTAAAACAAATATAGTACAAACTCTCCTCTTTTTTTTACAAGAAATTAAAGTGCTCGTTGAAGATAATCGTGGAAACGATCGTGTCACTGGTTTGAAAAAAAAAAGAAAATGATCCTACGAACATCGAGCATTCCTCCATGCTATTTACTTTACCATAAATGACCTCGCATGTTGCGTTATTAACGCGTTTCCCTAAAATTACCTTGAAAGATGAACTAGAGCGTTTCAGAAAGAGAGAAAAAAAAGAGGAAGAGACCGCGAGAGAAGGCCCAAATCTCCCGAGCTTTCGTATTCACATGGAACGATCTCCGTGTGTAACACAAAGAACGTAAATTGTTAAATTCGCTCCAACGTGTTTCCTAATAAATCTTCGGCGGGGAGAAATGAACAAAGAGCGAGACAGACGGAGTGAGAAAAGTCTGGAGAGAGAGAAAGGGATAGTCGGAATGATAGCCACCCAGTGAACGCGGGATATAGGGCAAAGTTTTGCCAGGATACGCCGGAATACAGAGGGCACAGTGAGAAAGAGAGAGAAAGAGAGAGAAAGAGATAGTGAGGAAAACGAAACGAGAGGGGTTTCGCGCCCGGGGATATCCTCGACCCTTGGTGTGGCGTGAGCGCGAGGTCCGCGGCGTCGATTTTTCCCTCTGCCACTGTTATAATACCAGAAAACCTAGAATTCTCAGCAACGACATTCTCGTGGACGCAGACTAATTCTCGTCGACAAATTAAGGTGACTTACACCTTCCGGTCGACCGTTATTTGCTGGCGAAAGCGTGTATTCCACATACGAATAATTAATAATAATTAATAATAATAATAATAATAATAATAATAATAATAATAATAATAGTAATAATAATATACCATGATAATAAATTATACGTGCATTTGCGCTTCCATAATAACGATTTAATGGTGTCGAAGCGTCATATGTTAACTCCATGAAACTCAGAGCTCGAATATTTCGACGTTACGGTGGTCAAAACGCGATAAATAAATGGAGCGTTATGATCGAAAGAGCCATATGCGATTTATCGACGTCATGGTGTAGGTGTGAAAAGCGAATCACGAATTCTCAGTCGAGCGTGTAGAGCGTTTCGCCCACTTTTAAAGCAATTGCTTTGACCTAATTGTCTTCGCTCAAAGTTACGACTATGATAAACTACCGAATGGAATCGTTCTAGGCTATAATACGAGTTCGTAAATACTCGGGCATTTAGTTCCCTATATCCTATCGATTCGTATCGCATTTTACGTCAAAAATAATTATCGGCCTAACGAAAAGTAAAAAAAATGGCGAAACTCCGTACATTGTTCAAGCTCGAAGACGTCTCTCTCGCCTTTGTACTTCCGGATAAACGAACACGCGAATGCACTCGAGGGAAAATTTTCTTTCTCCCTGGTGCGAGATAATGGATAAAAGTAGAAGAAGAAGAAAACGAGAAGAACGAGCGCACGATGAACGATAAGAGGGGAGTAGGAGAGAAATATGGAAAGTATATCGTAGGAAATACAGTAGATTCTCGTTTCGTGCGCGAGATCCTTATGTATGGCGTAACGTAAATGTGGGTCACGGAGAAGTGTGCTCGGACGTCCGCGTGATAGAATCGAATGTCTTCCCGTTGAGTCAGGTAAAAATGGAATAAAGAACTATAAGAAATGAAGGAATATAAGTCGAAGAGATGGAAGAAATACGAGACACGAAACGACCGTACGTCTTGTTACAGGGGTAGAAAAGTGAATAAGAGGGATGAGTCAAAACGAACATTTTTATTTTCAGCCGATAATTTGCCGATAATAACGCGTTCAAAGTACAATTACTATGGAATAACGCGAAAATTTCAACACGAGGCTAATAAGAATTTTCACTGTCCTGTCCTCGTTTCTCTCGTATAAAATGTCCCTGAACTATGACCAGGTTACGCAGCGTGTAAATCAAGGGCTACAAGCATCTTCAATATTTGCGGGTCTCCTTATTCGCTCTCGTACCTCGTGGGACAAAGCCCCCATCCTCGTTCTCGTGTTTTATATTTTTGCATCGTAACTCCCGTAGCGTTGTACCAACAGCCCCTACTGCGACGGCAGACTACACGTTGTTAAGTACATAAGGCGTGTGCCATCTGCTACCCCAACGTCTCGGATTGGTTCGACCATTTTTTCTCGTCTATTTCACTGATCCACGACGTAAGAAGAGACGTTCGTGCAATTTTCTTTCCTCGTCGTTCGCGAGACGTTTCGAGAGAATGGTTCTTTCGAGAACTGGAAAAATCCAGACGGGAAATACCAGAAACCCACTTGATACGATTGATGGAATCGGGAGGAATTCTCTATCTCGAAATAAAGAAGGATTCAGGCACTTTTGTCTATTTTCTATAAACCAGGGGTTTGTGTGAACTCTATACTGCAGTTTCCTATGTAAACTCGACGATATAAGCACGTAAGTACTCGAGTTACAATTCCCGAAATGGGATTTCCACGTTGAATACACGTTTGATCATTCTGTTTATCTCGATGTCTCGTCTCATTTTTCCGCATTCTCGAAAAATCGTCGGAAAGTAACGAGAGAATTCTAGACGATAGTTCGCACCTGAATATTTTTTAAACGAGGCAAACGAGAAAAAAAGACAGAAAAGTTGTTGCTTTCGAGCGATATGCGATCGTCGTTATGTCGCTTCGGCGCTATAACGAGGATAGTCGTAGCTCCAATTTTCCCTCGCTTCCTTCTTCATCCATAATCGATGCTGTCAAGTGAGAAGGCAAACAGGACGAATGTATAATTAATCCATTCGTCCGACGGAATGTTGCCACCCGAAGTAACATTTTCAAGTTGATATCTTCGTCCCTCCAACCCCTCGGTTTTCTCTCCACTTCGCTAGAATAGTTGACTTCAGGGACGTGGCTGACTTACGTACGATCTCAACTTTATCAGGGATTACTGAAAATAGATCGAATCCCCTTCGGTAAAGCAGGAGTACAAATATACCAGTAGCGCATTATGGCCGTAACAGGTGAAGCTTTTGATCGTGAGATTTTGACAGGAGATCTTACGGGCAAGAGAGAGAGAGAGAGAACGAGAGCGAGAGAGAGAGAGAGAGATAGAGAGAGAGAGAGAGAGAGAGAGAGACCGAATACGAGTCATCCGAAATTGATGAGAATCCGGGCGCAGCATCCCCCGAGTATGACATTACGGAGTCATAGAGTCCGGCACACCGAGAGATATTTAGTTTTCCCTCCCACTTATTCCCTTGTGTCCTTCGGCGAATGAAACATTTCGCTGGGAATGCCGGAGTTGAATTTTCCCTCCTCATAAAGGAGCGTGCTTTAATCCCCGTACGAGATTACGGTATAAGCACACTCGTTATTATTCGACTCGATCAACTTAACGAATATTTGGTTAATGACGCTCTTATTTGCGGAGAGCAGATCGCACGAAAGTCGATTTAGACATTTTTCAATTACATTCTCGTCCCGTGTTCTACTTTATTTTCGCACGATAGATTCGTCAGCTCGAAACTTAGAATCTTCAGTTACTTTTCATTCATGATTATACTTTATCGATAGTTTATCGTATCTAGAACTAAGAGTTCGAATAATAGATTCTGTTATATTTTTATATACGCTTCGAAGAATCCTTTAAGGTAGTAGTCTGTGACTTGGATCGGAAAACCCGATTTTTTTTTCTTATATCGAAAATAAAATATATTGAGAGTAACATGTTAAAAATTTCGACCGAAATTCGAAATATTAATGAAGTTATAATGAATATTTGACGGCGCCTCGTAATTGCACGCTGAAGCTTTGGAAAGTTTAATCGGGTTTTTCTCGAAACAACTTTTTTTCGGTCGGCCTGGGTGAAGAAACAAAATTTCTATTTAACCGATTGGTCTGAATTTTTTACAAGTTATTCTACACATTAGTAGTTCTCGTCGGGACTAGGATCTTTTTTCCATCCCTAATTTTCCATTTTAAAGCCCGATTTGTGCCTGAAAAAAATCACGTTTTTTTCAACGTCCGCCATTTTGTTATTTTTTGATAAAATTTAATAATCCTGATTCCAACGAGAACGACAATTCTACAGATTAATAATCAATTCAATTTATTTATTTCGTATGTTCTCAAGAGCCGAAATCACCCGGGCCAGCCACGTACCTTTTTTTAAGCGTCTACTTTGACCAACAACAATAATAATATAACGTTGTAAAATTGAGTAAAACAATTTGTTTTATATCCTTTAGATGTCAATAATGACATACTAAAAAGACAAAACCATTGAATTTTATTTTCCCATAATAAAGAATTCCCAATAAAGATGTAAAAAATCGTACAAGTTACCAGACCTTAAAAACCATCCTTTTAAAGCCATCCTTTTAAAGCATCCTTTAAAACCCAACTATTCCATCTTCCGCGAATATATGAAATTATCGATATAATTATCGTCTCATCGATCCGGGGCATAATATCAAGAGAAGACGACGAAGTTCTAGCTTCGTTTCTGAACGGTAAAGATACCCGCATGAAAGTTCATGGCACGTAGTAAAATATTGTACCTATATCGAAACGGTTAAACTCAGGATATGGATTTCCTCGGTTCTCATCTACTTCGACCGATGTGCACGAAGGTTATCTCGCTGGAATAGGATGTACTCCGGGGTACTGCCACGAGTCCTTCGTTTTATATAGCATTCTAAGACGAATATCGTAAAATGTACGCGGTGCTAGCAACATTATTATCGTCGTTCGTATACCTCGCGGAGATGCGAAAGCGAAATGCCGCAGAAGCTTTTCCCTGATGCTTTTCACCGTACGAAGAACGATGTATCCCCGAGTTCCAGGAATTCGAAGTATCGAGAGGTAGTTCCGTCGCCCCGGTCAACCGCACGAAAATACTCACGTTCCGTCTCGGTTTCGTACTCGATCCTATCTCACATTTCGCATACGCGTCACGTACCGGGGATGATTTTTTATCGATCGCGACAAGAGCGAAGATGGAATCGGTCGAGGAAGAGTGGCTGAGAGATAAAGAGCCGAGAGGGACGACGAGGGTTGATATAGGAGGAAGAACGAAGAAGAAACTCGTTGAACGAAGTGAAAAGAAGGAACGAGAAAGAGAGGAATGCATCGATGAAATTAAACGAGACGGATGAAGAGAAAGATCGCAGGATCGAGTTGCGTACTTACGATTCGTTTCGACATTCGCAGCTCGTAGGATCGTAGGTAATATCGAAAATTAACGAAGGATACAAATTGTCACGAGATCGTGAACAAAAATATGGCGGCAAATACACGATTTATAAATAATCCAACTTCGGAAAATCGGTTCAATACAATTTAAAAAAATGCGACATGAGTCGCTCGAGTTTCCACGAATCTCGAGAAATATTAATATATAGGAAGAAGAGGACCGAAAGATACGAGGAAGAAGAATTCGTTTATCCTTCCTTCCCAATGTCGATACTTGCCGATTCCTCACCCTCGTACCGCACAAACTTGCAACTCTCGGATGAAACATCTCGAAGATAAATGGCGCGTGTGAATAAAAGGTTACACGAAGAGATCTCACGATGCGATACTGATATACATTGGCTGCAAGCCGTGCAAGGGTGGAAAATTCGTTGTCACCTTGGATGTGCCTCGCTCGTTCTGCGAGAGCTTCGTCGAAGAAAGAGATCGCGTAGTGGAAAAAATGTATACGAAAGGGAAGAATAGGAGATGTGTATACATATATATATATATATATTCAAGGAACTCTCGTTCTATGGAACAGAGAGAGAGAGAGAGAGAGAGAGAAAATTGTATAACCCCGACGGCGCGTCTTGGTCTATATCTCGCGGCTGAATGCCTCGCTCTTGCCGATAATAAATTTCTCATCGGTGGCCCCGCATGGCTCAAGCGTCCTCCCACCATTTTTGCAGCTGCCGCTGCTGCTGCTGTTGGGTTTGATAAAAGAAGCGGAGAGAAGAGGGAGGGATGAAAATATAGTGAGAGTTTCGAGCACGGTAAGTACGAGAGAGAGAGAGAGAGAGAGAGAGAGAGAGAGAGAGAGAGCGAGAGTGGGTGGGAGAGAAAACGTAATAGCGAATCGGGCATTATTTCTTCGTGAAAAGGTCGAAGAGAGGGTCGGAGGGGCGGCAAGGCGGTGGAGGTGCGAGGGCTTCGGCTTTATCGCTGGGAAGAAGAAGCGTACGATATTGAAAACGGGCTCTCGAGCATGGCCTCTCCCCATTGTAATCTTGCAATTAACCCTATGGTTTCGCTTCTGGGCTACCGGTCGATCGACTCGAGTCGATTCGCTCTGGCGTTTCAGTTATATACTCTCCTCGCTCTCACGACTGATATATCGAACCGAATGGTCGAACTATCGAAGGCTGTATCTACTCGAACGTACCTATAATAATCACGGTGTGTCCTATATTTATAATATAAATTCAATATATTTCTCGACCCTTTGGCCGATTTATTTGTCCAACGAAATTAAAATTTTCAGTGCGTTTATCACAATCGTAAATTCTTAATATCTATAGGTACTTTCGTCGTGGCAAAGTGAAGTAACGAATAATTTTTTTCAATTTTTAATCGAGCGTCTACAGCCTCGAGGATTTAAATTCACGTTGAACGAACAACCATCCAATTCGAAGAGGTTCTGGAATTTTTTACAACAAATTTATCATTCCGTGAATAATATTTGTTACCTCGACGATAAACTGTCATTTTTTTGTCATAAAATAGCCGTCTTTGCGGTTCGTTTACTCGCGTAAGCTTTTAAGCTTCTTTTTTTTCTTTTCTTGTTTTTTCACGAAATTATTATTATCACCGCGCAGCGACACGAAGTTTTGAAACGTAGGTGAAAAATATTATCCTCTCCTTATGATACCAGAAAAAAATGGTGGGTATTCATACGCGAAAATATCTCGACGCGTATGCGATCCTCTTTCGTTTCATAAAAGCCGTCCAATTCATTCGTGAAAAAGGCCTATGGGCTGCATTGAAGGAAAACGAGAGCGAGAAAGGGTGAAGAGAAGAAGGAGCGGATCCCTGCCACCGCATCGCCACCACCACAACCTTGACACACTAGCCTTTCGACCGAATCCTCAAAATTGATTGGCTCGGCCCATGAGGGAGGTCTCGACCATATCTACTGTCCCTTCGTGCTGGACTCAATCTCGTGGCTCCGTCCGACACTCGCACGCCGATGGATCAGCAACTATACGGAGCTTTCAGCGAGAAAGGATTTACCGGAATGGCGCGATTGTATACGAGGGTGTGTATGTATACAAGGGCAACGTTTCAGAATAACCATCACACTTCGCGTACGATACCACGAAAGATTCTCTCAAAGACTCCTTTCAAGATATTTCCAAAGATACTCGAATCGATAAACTCCAACGTATAGGCTGTTGGAAAATACACTCGGAAAAAAAGAAGCCTTCGGTCATACTCTTTCGAAGTTACGGTCAACGTAGATCTCGTATATATTTTACTCAACATAATTTGCCAAAGTACACAAATGATTGCTTTTAAAATTTCCAGATAATTACTTCGAGGATTTTTCTAAAATTATTCTGAGAATTTCTCAATAATTAATTTGAGAATTTTTTTTTGGAACAATACTGTGAGAATTTGTCGAACATTACGGTGAGAATATTTGGAAAATTATTTTGAGAATCACTCGAAAATTGGTTCGAACGTTATTCGAACAGGCACTATCGGTCTTAAGATTATTCTCGCTGATAATGCGAGTAGATCTAAAATTCGCTATCGACCTTCGTATCGAAGTTCATTAATTATGGATCATTCGATACATAAATACAAGGTTTGGTTCGTCTTCCGGGACCGATACTGGAACGACTCGTCTCCAACTCTTACGTTCCCCTAATTGACGAAAACACTCGGCGAAACATTGGAAAAGTTTCGACTGCAGATGAAACGATTGTTATATATACTCGTGGTGTTCGAAGAATAACGAACGGAAGGAAGATAAGGAACAACGAAACTCGTTAGCGAAAAGTTAACGCGACTAGGACATCGAGCGTGTTTCGAACAAAAAAATACAAGCCCCTTCTCTCCGGACCCTTTACAAGTTTTATCACGAAATTCAATATATCGCATTATTATTTCTTACCTAAAGTAAAATATTCCCCCCAAAAGATACGAGAAACTTGAAATCCAACGAATCGCGCAAATATCCTTTCGATTATTTCCAACACGAACTTTTGAGCTCTCAACAACGATATTTCAAAATACAAAAAAAAACAAAAAATGTCTTCTATCATACGAATATTTTTACTGTCAGGTATCGAAAATATGATCCGTGGCGATTTCGTCGAAGGAGCCCTCTTTCGAAAGTTATTTCGCGATGCTTCGAGGAGTAATTTTCACGCAACGTAAATACCGCGTTCTTAATAACATTGTCGGAATTGTCAATTGTGATTATTGGAAATATGTCAACAATTAGTCGACGTCGATCGAATCGACGTTCGATAATTGAAATAAATTTGGCTCGTATTGCGCAAATGTTATATACGCGTTATATTTATCTGTACGCTTTGAACAATTATACGGTAGGGCGAATAGTGAAGCCGTGTGTCGAGGGCGTTGAGTGAGGGTCGCATTGTTCCCACTCGTTGAGCACAGTTTGTATTTGATTCATGTGCGTCACCTAGCGCAACACAATAATATGTATATATATATATATATACTTGTAACGGATGGGCTCCAACTACGGACTTAACGGACTCGCTCACGTTTCCGAGAGTTTTCCCATTGGCACACGAGAACTTCCGCCGGAACGATTATTCGCAACAACGAATCTATGTAGCGAGCGAGGAGGAGATGGGGAGGGAAAGAGGGCTAGGGGATGAAAAGAAGAAAAAGCACGAGAGTGAGAGAGAGAGAGAGAGAGAGAGAGAGAGGGGGGGAGAGGCAGATGCTCGGTACAAAAAATATAAAGTATCTGATGAGAACCGAACTCTCGACGATTTTCCCTTCTCTCTGCCTTTCGGTACTTAATCCTCTCGAGATAAGCTCACTCGAGTTTCGATCCTCGAGGCCCGCGAGAATCCAACGGCTACATTAAATAATGAATAATACATTCGGAAGAACGGGCAAATAAAAAGAAAAAAAAAAAAAAGGAAAAAAGGTCCCCGAATAATTTCGACTACGATCGTGTTTTTCTTTTTTTGTATTCGAAGCAAAACGAAGGTTTATGACGTTTCGGGCGCGAATGAAACAAAAATAATGAATTTCGTATAATTCCGGATGACTCGTGACGCAAATCGTCACGAAACTTGAATCGAGTTCGATCGAAAAGTAAATAACGGTATAAAAAATCGTGCGAAAACAAATGTAACGAACGAATTTCGTTTCAATAATGTGATAAATAAACGTACTTTCGCAATGCCAACGATTCATGAAAAACCGTCAGTTTTAATTCGACAAATTGTGAATTCCCGCGGAAATTTCTCGACGAGAGGCCGATCGACGTTTTAAACGTTATCTCGCTGGCCGCGAGATCGTATCGGACGTACGTCGGATCTTCTTTCCAATTCTCTATACGGGATGATTTTAGACTAAATTCCGCCACGGTCCTCAAATTAACTCCGTCGCTGACCCCACGACAGTTTTTTTTCTCTGTATACTCGCTTTATCCGCCTCTCTCCTTCCCTCTCTAATTACACGGTATACACTCGCTAACGAAACGGTTCATACATCCGTATCCGGTATACGTAATCCCAAGACCTACAATTACATTTTTTGTCCCCCTTTTTTTCTTCTTCTTCTTCGTTTGTTTTTTTCCTTTTTTTTTTTTTTTTTTCTTCTCTTTTTTTTCATCAAACGTACACAAAAGTGGTAATAAAACGTAGCCTTAAAAGCTCGAACCAACGTATTCTGTACGTATTCACCCGCATATACGTGATTCTATATAACGTTCGTTATTGTCCCATAGTATTGGAATAAAAATAACTTCGTTATCTCGACTCTCGTACAGTCCGGAGACTCAAGAGTGGAATGATATGTGGCGTAACTGCCAGGTGTGATTTCAAATTATTATTATTATTATTATTATTATTATATATATATATGTTTATATACTTATATAGATATAAAATATGAAATATCTATTAAACAGCACCGAGCGTACATTCGTGTCTCGCAATAAAAAGATGCAGCCTCATTTCCTCGATTGTTTTCGGCGCACGAAACAATCGTAGCAATATTTCCTTATAGAGTATTTTAGAAGGCCGATAATAACAAATTTCCATCCATCGTGAAACATCTCTATCGCGAGCATCGTTACCATTCAAACTCAATAAAACAAACCTTAAAATTATCTGACGCTTCTCGAAAAAAAAGAAGAAAAAAAATCAACAACAAAAAAGAGCGCCATTTACTTAAAATCAATGGTAAATAAGAGCATTGACAAAAAACCTTGAACATGAAACTCTCACCTGTTGCCGTAATCTTCCCCTAGCAGCGGCCGATTTTCTTTGCCCGAACTAATCTCGTACGAACAACGATCTACCGTGAAAAGTGAATAACCGAAAGAAAAACAAAAAGCAACGAATGAAAAATCACCAGGCACTGTATTACGATATTAGTGGCATAACGCACACGAGCCACGAGAAATAAGCGTGATTCTTGGTTACCGGACAAGGGAGGAAAAAGGGGGGATTGGGAGTTTAAACGTGCGATGCGTGGTGTGTCGTATGCGGCCTGCAGCGCCGGGTTATATCGCGACACTGAAACGCGAAAACGCTCGGGAGAGTAAGTCCTGTTGTATCTCCTGTAAACAGGAGAGCCTAGACGCCCTCCCTCCGCCATCCCCTCCACCGCGCCATACTCTTTCATCCCCCGCGAAGCTAGTACACGCCCCGTGCCCCTCCGCCCGCCCCGCCATCGCCATCGCCACCACGAAACGCGCCACTTCGTTCTGCCTGCTTCCTATTTCGACGAAAGCTCTTCCCCATGAAGAGAGCCACGATCCAAAGAAAGAGAGAGAGAGAGAGTGAGAAAGAAAAAAAGAGGGGGAAAGACCCTTTCCCCCTCCATTCGTCTTGGCTGGGTATAGCGTGTCAGCTCCTTTGCCTTTTCCTGCATTAGCCTCGGTGCTCTTGCTGATGATGGTGAGCGCGTGGCGACGAGCGTTCTATAACGCGTAGGTATACGCGTATCTGTAAATATTCGTGAGCCACGATATACATATATATATATATATATTGTATATATTGTATATATGTGTATATAAATACATATACAAAGCGAAGCCACCAACCTACCGAAGGAGAGGAGATGCGCAGGCGTCCGCTTGGCCAGGGTATAGGCCTGCCTGGGATATTATAGGTCTGGGCTGCAGGTAGCAGAGCTTTAGCTAGAGGCCCTGGCTCCTGTCAACCGGCAGCCAGCATCAATATCCAGGCAGCCGGAGCACCGTACGGCACACCACCAACGCGCTTTTAGTCGGAATCCACCGCCTACGACGAGGACGTCGACATCGACATCGACGTCCTCCGCCTCGTCGTCGTACCCGTATTCGTCCGGCTAAAGCCTAGGGGTTGCTTTTCCAACTTTCATATCCTACTTACTCGACATATATATATATATATACATATATATATTATACTAGGGTACGCGCATACACGCGCATACACCTACCTCTCCGATTTCCCAAAATCGTCATTAATTATTCAGGCCAAGGTCGTCAGCGCCCTTGGCACAGTTTGCCTGCGCCAGCTACCACCTTCGTGCTGCGAGCTACGTACTCCCATGAAACCGACATCACCACCACCAACACCTTTTCGATATCAACCCCTCCACAATCCTCACCCTTACTCGTGTCCTACCACTACTACTCGTATCTCCTAATATCGATGGACTGCTACGTCTTGCTATATCGCATGTACATGATGCATAGATTCGTGAAATCCTCCTTCCCCATTGTGATATGTATATGTATATATATATATATATTTTATGTATATGTATATATATAACCGCATGTAGGATAGGCCGATAGGGGCTTTATCGCGCGTGTTCATGCTCAAAGATCGTTTCGTCTTCCACATTCGTAGTCGAAGCAACTAGTTGCCCGAAACGTAATGGCGTGGGCCGAATCGAGAGGGGAAACACGCTCGCAACTATATTAAGGGCGAGGGGATGGAGGTTGATCCAAGTTTATGTTATTCTCGTTTAGTAATCTTCATTTCGTACGAAAACTGACGATATAACGAGGCTGCGAATTGATCGAACAGGTGTCCATGGCTACCACGTCGGTGATCGAAACTGTCACAAATGTAAAAAATTAATATGGTACTTTAGCTATTCGTATAACTATTGCCTACCCTTTTCGTGATAATGGATGTAAAACTCAGTTTTTACAAATAAACAAAAAACACATACTCATCGTTATCGAAAGAAAATAAAAATTGATTCGTCCCTTCCATGGAAGTTTCGAAACGAGCAATTTTTATAGAGGCTCGAGGGATGAAAACAGCCCTTATAACATAAATAAAAGTTTCTTTTTCAATAAATTCAAACTCTCTTACGTACAGGTGGCATACTCGAATGTTTTCGAGACATTAGTGGAAATGGTCACGTTGCGAAATGATAGAGTAAAACTTATTTCGCTATATACCTATATAAATATATATACGAAGATAATTAGAAGTCGAATGTCGCGAAAAGTCTTCGTGCCAAATAACACAAACTTTTCAAATAATTTATTTCGATAACGTTAAACAAAACGTTGCCACGATGTAAAATGTTTTGTCGCAAATCGCTCTATTATTAAGAATTCAAATCGAACTTTAAACATCGTCCTTGAAAGAGTTTTCTTTTTCTTTTTTTTTGGCACTGAAGGAATTATAGGGAAAAATATCGTCTTTGCCGATTTTCATTTCGAAGTGTTTTATGAGAATCCCGAGTAAGTAAATGTCGTAAATCCGTCGTTGCAAGGGTTTTAAGACATCTGTGCGATATACTGATTTTATGGATGTATTTGTGTGTGAGTGTACGTAAGGATCATCCTCGATACGGGATTTGTTAGCAGGAACACATACAGTGATCTCGCTGTGGATTAGCCAGTAAACGGATGGAGATAGTACGTCCCGAATTCCGAATTGTCCTGCGGCTGCGATTGTCCCCGGTCTCCTTCCCACGATTTCACCAGCGTCGTGGCGACCGTTGCTGTTGCTACCAGAACCACCACCACCACCACCACCACCACCACTACCACCATCACCACCACCACCACCACCACCACCACCACCACCACCACCACCACCACCTCTACACCCCATTCCCATCGGCTCTATGGGATTCGGGCCAAGGTTGCGAGCATGGGGGTGCGGGTCGCATATACTCGATCGACTGAGACCCAGCAAAGCGCTTATTTATCCGGGAGACCCGCGGATCTTGCGGATTCCCGGCGCTTTTCTCATACTTTCCTTCAGTTTCGTAATGAAAAAAAAAATATCATCTTTTAACCACGATAATAATGTCTTAAAAAAAACAATAATTCAGAATTTTTCACGTCGACTTATCGATTACGATTAATTTGTTTATTTTGTCGTGTATTCAGGAGAGCGAGGACTTAGGATTGAAACAAAAATTATTGTTAGGGCTGAATTATTGATTATTTCTAATTAATCGAGGATTAAAAATGAATTCCTTTTTTTTGTTGTTTGAAAAGTGAATTTATTTATTTTGCTCGTAATTAAATTAATTAATTATTTCGTATCATATAGCAATTAATATTGAAGTATTGAAAGAAAAATGCAATTTTTCTTTAAACCGATAATTCGCTTATTTTTTCACAGGATATTATCAGCCTGTTATATTTTCCGACGTGTCTAGCCATGCTGAAACAAGATAAGACCACTGAGAAATAAGAATGGCTAATTGTAAGATGAGAATAAATTCTATAATTCGCTTTATTTACGTATATTAACTTTGCCCAGGGTTATAACAAAAACATCAATCAGAATCGTTTTTATTTACGGTTTTCTTTTTATTAGTCACGTGAAATATACATAGTTCGAGTTCGAACTGCCGTTCGAGGCCAATTATTCCTCGCAAACGAAGCTTCCATTCGATTTTATTTTCGTACAGCTTACTGATTGGAAGTTTTTTAGCGCAGTATAACAAAAAATATTCATACATGTCGGATGAGATGCAGGTCAAACGGTGATGGCAGATATCCTCTCTCGTTCGTACATCAATGACGATAAAAAGAATTATTACACGGAAATGAAGATTCGATTTGTTTTTTTATATTCATAGAACATCACCAGTGATTGGATCATTAGTAGTATGCAAATAAAATATGAATTCAAACGTTTCGAATCGAGACCAGATTAAACGGTGTAGAGAATACGAATAGCGAATACAGTCAATCAATGTTGATAAACGAATTATTCGTGACAAACGAAGCTTCGCTTATTCGTACTGTAGTAGGTCATTCCGTTCCACGCAGAGACTACAACTGTGTAGTAATAGTAGCCTTGATAAAGCAGACCGACCTCCTGTACACAGTAGGTTGGAAATATGAATATCCGAGTACTGATTTTTCATCATAAATGATAAATATATGAAATACTTTTCGAAAAAAATTATTAGAGATAGAAAAGATTATTTTTGATAAGAGGTTGATAAATGCTGTCGTTAATAAAATAAGCAATATCTCAAAAATCTCTCGTTCAACCATCAAACGCATGTAATCTTCGATCCATTTTTTCTTAAAAGTCCGTCGAGTTTTGGGAAAAATGCAACACATTTGATTTTGCATAATTTCGAATTGTGCGCGCAGAAATTCTCATTTTTCCCAAATATTTGACTGCTCTGTGAAAAGATTTATAAATTCTTTCCTATCGACGAGAGATATGTTACCGAGAAGTAAATAAGTTTCTACGTTGCCGGCATCGCCGCTCTTACCGACAGTCGGTTAATGGCGGAAATGCGTTCCTAACCTCTAAGATGCATTCTGTACCGTTTCCGTCTTGCAATTTCGTTATCGCTACGTTCCACTCGTTCCACTGCAGACAAAGGCTTTCTAGACATTAGTTCGTATCGCACAGTGCTTGAATGTAGTAGAAGGTACACGACAATTTTCCAAGAGTTACGTGTCATCCACAATCCACAATTCTGCATAAACGTCAATACTTTTTTTGATATCGCATTATGGAGTTGGGCGAGCATACAGATGATATAGAACTTTTCAGTATCAGATCATACGCAAAGTTGTTACGAAGGTTCGAAAATTTCATTGTATGAAGTTTCGTGACTTAAGGTTTCTCATATTATTGAAAACTTTTACAAAACGGACTCAAGTGTCCACGCGTTTCCCCACCAACACGTCAAAGACGTTTTCATGGTTTTTCGTCGTAGGGCCTATTTTGATGCGTAGCAAAGCGGTTACAACAGCGTTAGTAACGTCGGAGATCTGCATCGAGAACGAATTTGTCCAATTTTGATTACCGAGACTCTTGGGGAAGCTCGTCTTTCATTCATCTTCCATTAGCTGAGAAATGTTACCAAACATATCCAAAATGGACGCAAGTATTTCAGAGCTCGTATACAAACATTGCATCATTCGGCAAGTGGCATAAGTCTGTACTCATTCCTCATGTTCATAATTTTCATTCTTCCATACACAGAAGAGCGAACTAGGTATGGAAACAAAACAGGCCTGTGGTTACGTCAATGATGATAGCAAGAAAAACATATCGGTCACTTCGATGATACAAAAACGAATTCTCGGTACCGGTTTCACAAACGGCCAGAAGTGTCGAATGAGCAATTATTTTTTGCCCAATATAGAACAACACATAGCAAACTATGGCTGCAAAGCTTTCTGCGGTACTTTTTCCGAGGATGGGAGTTACTTACTTACAGCTAGTCAAGGTTATTTTGTTTGTCAAATCAAAAGAAAATCTCATACAAACGAAGCCAAATTTTTGTTTCTATTGTTTCTTATAATTGCTCGATTATTACAGTTTTTATGGGATTTTTATCCCATAGCGTTAGAATAGTATTTCAATTCGATCATCTAGCGGAAGTTTCAGCATGAAAAAAGTCTTATCTTGCAGATAGACTTTTGCGATTGCATCATGCGAAACACGGCTTTCCAATTGCGTTCAAGAACATACCTGCGCGTGAATTTGGCTCGAGTATTCTGGATACAGCTTTCAGTCCTGATGCCAGACATATCGCATACTCGAGCTGGTCAGAGTCCCGTGAGTTTTTTTCCCAAATTATAGGATGACTACAAAAGAATTCATCTCGAAATTATTCAGGTGAAACGCGATTTGCAATTTGTTGTATTTTCATGATTTCATCCATTAGTGTACATGTGCTCTCTCTACGGTGATCCACTCCTACAAGATGCCCTTTGGCTCGACCCCGGCGATCGTAGATTCTGCATATTCTCATTGGCATTTTCAAACGATGGAAATGAGATAGTAGGCAGTGCAAATGACGGTCATCTGTACATGTACGATCTTAAAGAGCATCAACGAACTCTACGGGTTCGTTGAAATTTTTTGTTTTTCACGATCATCAAAATTTATGCCGAATTTTCCTAACTAGCAACGCGAAGGAACAGTGTTTGACACTTCTTTTCAGATAAAATGCCACTCGAGGGATGCTAATGCCGTTAGATTTGCCGACAAGACGTCGCAGATACTTTTCAGCGCTGGAGACGATGGTTTGTGCAAGGTACTCCCATTACGGTGATATAAATTATGCACATTCACCTTTACGAGAGAACGGTGATGTTCATAGTAATCACGACTGAGAAATGTACACGTGGTTGCATTTTCCTTTCCCAAAGACTTCCCAAATGGTTCGGGTTTCGAGGGACAAACAGGAACTTCGCTCGTTTTTTCCTTTGTTCATATATTTCCAAAATTTAGCGTCAGTACTTAATCAATCTCAATTCCCTTCAGGTATGGGATCGACGAAGACTAGACGAATCGAACCCTCAACCTGTCGGCGTTTTCGCTGGTCACAAAGCCGGTATAACGTACATAGACACGCGCGGCGACGGACGTCATCTAATAACAAATAGTAAAGATCAGACTATTAAGCTCTGGGACATGCGTGCATTTTCGGACCATAAAGGCGAAAAAAACACTCGTCTTGCAGTCTACAGTCAGGAGTGGGATTATCGATGGCAGAAAGTGCCTAGGCATTGTAATTCTTCTTTTTATCGTATTTAGTCAGAAACTCACCTTGAGAATCCATCAATTTGCGTATTATTTTTTGTAAATCGAACCAATAATTAACAGTGTACAAGAGTTCGACGTTACTGGAAGGCGATACGAGCATAATGACTTATCGAGGGCACTCGGTTCTGCAAACTCTGATACGGTGCCGTTTCTCACCAATAGTAACATCGGGCCAAAGATACATTTATACGGGTTGTGCGAAAGGCAACGTTATAAGTGAGTACAAAAAATCATCATACTTCATAAGCCAAAAATGACCTTGAACCCGTACAATTCGAAGAAGACCAAATTTGATTCAATTACTTTAATCCTCCTTCCAATTCTTTCTTCCAAATACACGATAATTCAAGTTTTTTAATTAAATTCTCATCTTTTATTTTTCCTTCGCTTTGCTCCAGTTTACGACATACTAACAGGCAACATAGCCGCGACTTTGTATGGACACAGAGAATGCGTTCGCGACGTCAGCTGGCATCCGTATCACCAGCAAATCGTCTCAACTTCTGTAAGCAGATTTTTTCGTTTCATCAGAAGAGTTTTTGAACGATTCTATTCTAACCATTGGATTTGTCATCTCGTCTCCCAATTCTTACTTCACATGAATATATATAATAAGTACATGAATATAATATATGACTGTTTTATTTTTTTGGCGATAGTGGGACGGTACTGTCCTCAACTGGGATTATTCCTTGACGAGCTTTGACGACGATGTAGAAAACTCGCCCTTGTGATAGGAAATCATTTAAGGGTGTTCCCTCCGGTCCCCGAAGAAATGTGTATAAAATGCACAGAAGACTGGAAAAAAAAACGAAAAAAATAGGAACGACTACGGTGCGAAGGAGAGAGTAGATGTATATATGTACCGTAATGGAACATTCGGTATCGAGAATGTTGTTTATTTGATATAATTAATAGTTACATTTGTAAATTTGTATTTTTACTAATAGAAAACAGCAGATCGAGCTTCCCTCGTAACCGGTCGTACCGTTGTACGATTTATCGAGCCGCGATGCAGTCGCATTTGCAAAAGTGTAATAAAGGTTAGTGTAAATGTTACAGAGACTGTAGAAAAAATGTGTTACAAAATGTAAAATCTCTTGCATGCTATTGATAATAATATCGCCGTGACGAAAAACAAAATTGTACAGAACACTTTAAGGGAATACGATAGGATGCCATAGTTTTGTACCGTTTTTTACAGCAAACTAAGGATTAAGATAAGGAAAGTTCCGGTCGTAAACGACGACCGATTTTTAATTCTCACTCGATTGATTAGTCAATTAATGATAAATCATCGATGAAATTGTTGGTTGATCGACATTCATTTCGTTTTTTATTACAGTAAAACTTTTGAAATCGAGAATTTCACAAATTTAAGAAAGCAATATTTAACGATAATGTCTGCATTTCTATAAGTGGTTGAAATTTTCATAATTCATCAATTATATTTACGCCTTTTGGGTGTAAATATACTTGACCTCTCTTCGTCGAAGCCACAAGAAAAGTCCCGTAATTCATTTAACATTAATGGATTTATAGATTCTGCAGTCTGGAAGCCTTATGTGTTAACAGGTCGTGTTGGCGAACGCGCCAATTTTTTCCTCTTCTTTTATAAGCTAATGGTGAAAATCGAAAATTCTTGCATACTAAATGATTGTATCGAAATTAATAATCCATATACACCTGAAACAGATAATAATTAATATATGCATTGTTCATTTTTTTGAAAAACAAAATTTATAAAATACATCGAAAAGTTTATAATTTCGTGAATATTGCCACACGGAGTTTGGAAAATTATTCTTTTTATCTGTCCCAGGTGTACGCAGTCCCCTCGATCTAACAACGATGAAACATACTACGAATAAAAAAAAGCCGAGACGAGTTCGTGGTCACTAATGAGTTTCGCTACGATGAAAATACAAAGATTCTTTTAATTATAACTTAATTAATTCACATCACCGAATCCCTTAAAAGTCACGTATGTCTTGTAAACAACGCACACGCACTCTGTCTCTCTCTCCTCGATGTAACATCGACAATTAGCAGTGATATTTGTATGCGATCGGGATTTTTATCTAAATTTCTTATTCCTTCTGTCTCGATGAGGGTCGTTTACCAGGAGATACGTTAAAGCGGGCCAATGCCATGAGATTGTCGAGTACGCGAATGAGCCATGTCGTATCTCGTTGTATGTATATTAAAGACCCTCTCGACGACCAGATTTGCCTGCTTCACCAATAAACTTTCAGTCGATACACGCCGACATTTATAAAAACACCTAATCAATGCTACTTGCGCTGATTACACTCGTACACGAGCAATCAGCATACTATTTGATATCAAGACCTGGATTGCTAAATCGTTCAAAGGTGATACATGCAATTTCGAGAGGAAAATATTATGCCACGTGTATATTTACTGTTTTACATAACAACAGCCCATATAGACAATTATATCCCTGAATGTTTCCCACTTGTTGGGTGATTATATCATGCACTAAAATTTAACGAGTTAGCAATTATTTGTCCACGCACTTTCTACGAAAACAAATTTTTATTTACCATTTAATATCGTTAACACGAAATTTCGATAAGAATTGTACCTGATTCGTTGTCAAAGAGAATAGGAAATTGCTTCCTATTATGTTCACCAGAATAGGAAGCAATTTAAAAATATAAATTTACAAAAAAATTCTAATTATGAAAAGAAAAATTGTACAATGCGAATATACATGCAATTATAATTTCTCATTATAATATTCGCGCTTGATAAGATCATTCGTTTTTCATTCACCATGCGATTATGTACTTTTTCATGGAACGATGTTTTTGTAAAACCACCGTTTTTCGCTCAATCTTCGATCAAACACAATTATCAGGTGACTATGGGGTAATTAGCTAGTAAGAGCTAATAAGGCACGCGCTCTTTCTCTCCGACTATAACGCCACCTAGGCACGCAATTCTCGTCGATATGATTTAACGAGCTGCAACGATAATTCGTGAGGGTTAAACGAGATTGTGTGCGTGCGCGCGAGCGTTTCGCCGCAAAAAAATTTATATTGCGCAACATTCGTAGTGCGCTCGTGTTTGCTTTACGTGTGTCCATATTATATATATATATATATATATATATATACATAATATGCGAAGGTATATTCGATTAATTATACTTTGGGGTCCCGCGAGGATACCAATATGGCTGAGTATCCATGTCAATGTCGTAATTCGCCTTAGACGGATCATGGGAAAAGAACCTAACGTTCGTGAAACTTTTTTTTTTTTTTTTTTTAATTATTCCCATCTATCATCTCGTTAAATCATTTTTCTCAGCATGTCACCGGACCGATCATTTCCAGTAACTATTTTTTATTTTTATTTCCCTTCGCGTGAGCAAAAACCTCGAGTAGTAACGGAGGAGTTCGTTCAGCCGTGTAAATGCGCGTTAAGCGAACAAGTGGTAATACTCGTTTTTGGTCAGACATAGAATATCGAGCTTCTCGCTACCGAATTTGTCACGATTTCTCGCCAGAATCGAGCTACGAAGTTGCTTTATAAAACTTATCTCACTTCTTAATGATAAAACAACTATACGGGCAACGAAGATTTGGAAATTGTGGATAAAGATAGGGAGAATTAAGATGGGAGAGATATTGTCCGACTATGAGTAATTGTCGGACGAGCTCTGGCTCTGTGGGGCAGGATTGCGAGCAAGCAAGGTCGCGTCCGATTGTCAGTACTGGCCGGTATACCCTACCGGTAATGGAATATAGATATTTTTTATTCATATACAAGAAACGCGTATGGCGATAGGTAGAGTAGCGAAGCATACTATAGTCAAAGAGACGTAAGTCGATAACAGGTAGATTAGTCTTCAGCACGCTCGTGTCGACGTCGTTTGTCTTTAGTCGTGCGTCGATCCTCCTCGTTGATACCCGAGGCAAAAGTCTTCTCGAAAAGCCTTTTTTTTCCAGAGACAAGAATTCGTAAGACTTCGCAAAGTAAAATTAAACAAAACTTACAACGAAAATTAAACGATTTTGAACAACAACGAAAAATCACGAAAAACAGACTTTTAGGTACTTATTCGAGACTTAAGCGATTTTTCATAAACTCGTAACTTATCATTGTTTCTTTTTTTTTTTTAAAAATTTGTTCTTTATTTCGTCCCAATTCAACGAAAATTCTCGTTTCTATAAAATAAATTAAAAAAACAAATGTATTCGATGGAGATTATAGCTTTGAGTCGATTAATCAATTTCGCCTGAACGAATAAAATTTAGATTAACATTTTTCGATGCGAAACGATGTTCGCACATTGTGTGTTCCGCTTGTAACCAGATCAAATTTTTTCACGATAAATCTGTCTCGCAACTGTGTCACTCGTTTGATAGTGGAAATAATAACAATGGGCTAACCGTAATACCGCTCGGGAGATATTTTATCTCTTGTGTATCGAGGGGATTCTGGAAAGAGTCGAACGCCGCCGACTTCGTATTTACGACAGTTCGACATTTTTCGAAATTCAGTCCTATCTTTGAATAATAACGCGTATGCAACTCGGTGCGATTAAAATATCTCTGGCACAAAGAGAATTCGTAAATACGTGCAACGCTTGTATTTTCTTTCAGGCAAAAAAGAAAAACAAGACCGACAACTTTATTGAAAAATTGTATCATCGGTGAGATAAAAAAATGTCGAAAACGATGACGATGGATCAAAGTGCGACCGAAATTCCTTATATCGAGAGAAGAAGTACCGTGCCCATTATTTATACGAGAGGAACGCATTACGAGATCGGTTTCGACATAGTGAGTATAATTACCCTATATTTGTTATTTACCATTTTATTTTTTATTGTTTTTATCGTTTACAAAAAAAAGCCGAACGCTCGTTTCTACGCGATCGAAGTTCTTCGACAGGACTTGACCCAGATACATTTCTGTCCGACTTTGACAAATTCTCGCTTGAGCTTAATGAAAAATAAATAAACTCGTTTCGCATACTTTCGACGAGAATTACAACACTCGTACCGTTAAAAAAAAACGAGGTCTTTAATAAATACGATACGAGTCTAATGTAACACCGGACTAATCCTGTCTCACGAGTCTATTGTTGCAATCCCGAGTGGCCGGTTAACGTGCAAATGAAAGGATTGATTTATGATGCACGAGGAATTTCATGCAAACTCGAACAACGCCCGATCATGAATATCTAGATACGATATTTGATCGTAAATAACGCAAGCTCATCGACACGATCTTATTCGTCTCGATAACGATCCAAAATTTTCTTTCAAACTATCTATATTTTCCCTATAAGCTACTTCCGAGCTAAATATTCATAACTGCTAGTTAGACATTTAATTTTAGAGCTGTTAATACCTTCGAAGGCTCGACGGGTCAAACTAATCATAAACTTTTCATTATATATACCGATTAAAAAAAAAGAAAAAAGTAACGTTTACATAAATAAATGATGAGCACTTATCGTATAAAGCGATCACGTCGATGCATAAACGAGTAAGCGAGGGAGGCGCAGCCACTAAAGCTTTCCCAACGCTCTGCGTTTATTCAACCGGAAATATCTCGAAAGGTATAGATCGTAACAGCCTTAGTATTTCGCAAATAAAAAAGCATCTCTGTGCAACGCACGTTGAACCTTTCGATCGTTTCTTCGTGGAACTCCGATAGAGACAGTCAAGGATTTGTCGTATAAAGTTTCATCACATCTCGATCGGCAGAACTGATGAACCATTTACAACCGGTCTACATTCGAGCTCGTGTGCGTATTGCAATTTGCGCTATATGAATTTTAATTGGCTTAACGACAAAATTCATTATCGTCAACAGCTGTGAATTTCCACGATTCACCACGACGATCAACGTGAATTGCTTCGATTATCATGCGTCTATAACGTTTACACGATTAATATGGATTTTATACGGTATACACGTGGTGCATTGCCGTACCGCGCGCTTTTCCGATCTGGCTAATTTTGCCTCGGGCAATTTTTATGAAAAACACAAACGGCAGATGCGAATATCCGATCGTTCGAATAAATTGCGGAACTCGGGATTATTATCTCCACGTTTTATGCCTCACGGTATCGATAAGTGTGATTCATTATGGAAAAAAAACACACTCAGACACACACACCTGCGCCGAGTTTCGCGCATAATTACGCGAGCGCAAAAAATAGAATTATTCGTTCGTACTTCCTCTGCGAGCAATGGGAATCGGTCGATCGATGGATTGTTCGTTAAATAGCTAAGAACAATCTGAAAATATCGAATCTCGAATAATATCGAAAAATACTATTTTTATTTTCCTTCTATTTTGTTATTTTTTGTCAAATTTACCGAATATTTATGCAATATTTTTTTACGACGAACTCGCAATAATTTTTGCTATGTTTTTCAATGATATTTTGTAGTTTTCATTGATAAATGTATTAATAGGTTGTAGTGCGAAGATGCACGAATATTCCGTCTCCTTCGTGGTTTTCGCAAGATTTTACTACTCCCTCGCTAATTAGTCGCGAAGATCGTGCGATATTTATGCAGATAACGGCGAATCGAGAAATCGTGGCGAGTTTTCGAACGCGCTTCGCTCGTAATAGGAAAAACCGGGGACGAGATAACGTACGTTCGAAGTCTCGACACCGACGTCTCCATACTTCAATCTTTATCTCACGGATCCGATCGAATAATTACCCGTCGCGAGAGAGAATTTAAATTTATTTACAAATACGACACTTGCATCAAATCGATCAGCTTCGTCGAATTTATACGTCTCTCGTATAATCCCGTTACTCACCTTTTTCAAAATACTTATATAATACTTCCTTTAACATAATTTATTTCACAAACTTTCATCGACGATCGATACTTTTAAATTAAATTTCACATTATTTCGTTTCAGGGAAGAACCTTCGCCCGTATCATCAACGATTACGTAGCGATATACGGTCCACTACGAGAATATCTCACGATCTACGAAACCCCCGAGGGAAAACAGGTCTACGAGGAGACTCTGTCCGCTGCTAAGGATCAATTTCCTCAGTACGTCAGGGAAATCGAGGGAACGGCCGATGGTGCGAATGTGCCCTTTTTCAAGGTTTGTTTCTGTCTGTAAAAAAAGAAAACGAAGAAATTATAATAATCGTACGATCGTTAATCTTAAATATAACAGTCCCGACAATGATAATATTAATAACGAAAGCAATGAGAGAATTGCGAGATCGATAGAAAGAAAAAAAGTTCGTCCTTCGTCGTTGACAAAGAAAACGAGATATGGAAATTATCCATGGTGCCTCGGTTATAAAGATTCGATGCGAAGACAGTGCACACGAACGTAGCGTCGTTGATGCATTACCTGCACGCGAAAGTCGTCACGAGGAACAAGCTATGCGATAATCGAGAACACGGCTTAATACCGTACCTTGAATATTATTATTTCTTCATTTCCGCGGTGTCGTGAACCGACGTTCCGCAATACCATTTCGTCGAGCATTCGCCAATGCAATGAACATACGCGTACGATTATTATTTACATAGGTCATTCCATCATCAACCACCGAATTATCCTACCTCTTGTATTTTCACTCTATAAAAAACCTATTGTTGCAAAAAGGGACTCTAAGTTTACCACAAAAAAGATAACACGACCGATAAAGAATTGCAACAGCCACCACGGAAGAGATTACATTTTTTTCTTCACTTTCTTTTTATCGGCGAAAGAAGATTGATGGAACGGTGTTTATCTTACTAGCCGTTAAACGAGCTCGGTCGATGATTCTCTTTAAACACAAAGGGACAAAGAACTTCGAGTTTGCGAATCATCGAATTTCGCGATATAAAATCAAATGTTACAATTTCGGGCGAATAAACAATTCGATGCTCGATGGCTCGTGGTTGAGAATAGAATGACCCATATATTATACGTTTATGGAAGGTCAGCACGTGCGGTATCACCACGACTAATCGCCTACGATCGCCGACCATTCTCGTCATAATTTCAATGCAATTCGCGGTCGGTCCATTTTGCGTATCGACACCAGTTGTAATTATAGTCACAAAACCACCGGCATCTAGCGAATCGTTCTATGCCTATTTCCCTGCATCGTCATCATTTATCATCCTATATAATACGGTATGTATATGTCTCCATGAGAATGTGGGGAGGCCGGAAAATCCTTATGGAACAACGTATAAGTATACGGATGTAGATAGACGTCTGTTACCACAATAAATATTTATTATGGGAACTCCATTTTGCACAGGAAAAAACAAATTGTGCACGTGGACTCCATCACGTCTTTAATTAAACAAATTGTTTTTCTCTAAACCCTCGGAAAAATGTCGACGTGTCTGAAATTTAAAAAAAAACGCAATGAGAATTAATGCACGAATCGTTGATTATACGTAGCCGAATATTACATAACGCCACAACCGTGAATAATTGCGTATAACGTAATATGGGTGACAGAGCGTTCGATCACGTTTTGACCTTGACTCATAAAATCATTAATTTTCTTATTAACGGTTTTTATTCCTTTTCTTTATCGTCGTTGCAGCTTTTCCTAATGCATCTCGATGACATACTGCCGAACGTGACGAGCGGCGATCAAGTGAACAACCAGCCGATCGGTTGTTCGACGATTATCTGCAATCTTCCTGGTCAAGTAGGTAATGAATCCGTATACGCTGTGTGCAAGTGCGCGGCTGGAGTCGAGAGTTTCGTTTCTCATCGATCGATTTTTATCAAAAGAGAATGTTTCATTTCTCATCGAGCCATGCGAAAGACGATAATCGGATAACGGTGGAGCGAACAGTGTTAACGTTTGTTCGGAAATAGTTAGTCCTTCTCCTCGTCGACCAGGCAAATAGCGAATCTTAAATGCGATGAAAAATAATGCTTGAATAAAAAATTATAGACAGAGATATAAATTCATGATTGTAACGACGTATTAGAGATTATTTATAAAAGTGTCGATGCATACGTTTAATTAAAAGAATATTCACATCGGTTCTAGCACACATGCTCCCGCAAGTAGTAAAAGAGTGACTCGCTCAGACCGTGATATCTTCACGCAGCTGCGATTCTTAATTGCCGTCGGGACAAATCGATGCAACTTTTTATATTTCGCTTTTTCAGGAGATCCTTGGCCATAACGAGGATGCTTTGGCCGAGACCATGAACCATTGGTATCTGGTAAACGCTCATGTAATCGAGCCCGGATTGAGAGAAGAAAAATTCGCATCTCTTTGCTACGCTGGTTTCTTGCCCGGTTATACGATGGGATATAATCATCATGGTCTTGTCTACAGCGTTAATACCCTCAGTGCTAAGACTCTGAGATCCGGCAAAACGCGTAAGACATCAGACAAGTTATAACGTGTACTCTTTTATTAAAAAGAGACTTGTATTCCAAATTATCCGGTATCTTCTCGTTTCTTGCTCAAATTCGCAAATTCTGTTACTTTCTTCAGCAAGATATTTCCTCACTCGGGCACTTCTCGGTGTTGCCAATTACGTTCAAGCTCAGCAGACACTTCGTAACGTCGGACACGGAGCAGCCGAAGGATTTTCGTTCAACATGACTTTTCTGGAACAGGAGGGTGATCGAATGTTTCACAATGCTGAGGTTGGCCCAACCGAGATCAACAGTAAGGAATCCCAGCTCAGTATGCTCACCGCGAGTCCAGGAGAATATTTCTCGCACTGCAATAAGTAAAAAATTATTCCTTCCTTCTAAATTAATTATCAGCTTATCAATCGCTAATTTTGCTTGAGTAGACGAAGCGTCTATTTTTTCAAGGCTTTTTTCATTGCAATTCTATTTCTCTTTAATCTGGCATACATTGTAAACTTGCATACCCTCATAGCTCTCGGATGGATTTAAACAAATAATTTTGGTCGTTTTCTTCTCTAGATACCTTCGCCTGAAGGTTCCGGAAGTAAGTGGCGAGATAATAGCCAGCAGCGAGCATAGAATGGCAGCGATATGCAAACACCCGCTGCCAAAAACACGCCACGATGTGATCGATATATTGAGCGATCGAACCGACGATCAGTACAGCGTGTATCAAGAAATAAAACCGAGTGATTACGTGAAAACCATCGCAACTGGTAAATAACTGTCAATGAAGCAGTTTGCCCGGTTTAATGAATATTTTTTCGACGTAATCGTTAAGTCGTCGGCCAGAATTTGGCAGATATCGATTAAAGTCCCTTAATAATGAGAAGGGCTGACTCATTTTGTTTTGTCTCCAGGTATCTTCGACTGCATAGGAAGAACGTGGTCGATCTACACCGATGTTCCAAAGTTCAACGAGCCAGTCGTTGTTTTGCCGATACAATTGAAAGATTCCGTGAATTCCTACGCCAAAAATTTGGTGAATGTTTAAGCGAGAATAGAGTTTCAAATAACTTGAGGTCTTTACGGCTTACCCCGCATTTATTCATGTCTAAAAACGATCTTTGTACTTACATAGTTGATGACACTTGGAGCGCATTGATAATCTTGTCAGTAACGACGACGTACCTACTAATCACAAGCGGCGTAGCCGAGCGTTTTGCGCTTTGTTTGACTTAATCTGAGATCGAAATCATCATTCGTAATTGTCCGCAAATCGACTCGACGAATCTTAGGAACGTCTGTAAACCTTGATTCCTCGTAATATTAAATCATCGTCACCCATAAAAGGATCTCCATAGGACAGGCTATGCAACTCGTGTACAATTTTCTATACAAAAAACAAACGTATCATTTATTTATCATCCAATCACATTGCTCGCGAGATTACGCGTTACCTTATATATGTATGTTTATATATATATATACATATATAAGTGATGAAGTTCTTAACGTTTTTCAGTGAGAAATCAGTACCCCCGACCCGACAGAATAAGTGATGTTTAGATGATTTTCTCACCGAAACGCGATATATAGGCGATTCGATTAATTTCAATAATCCGAAACTTCCAAACTCTGTAATTTCAAATTTCGGGCTATTGTTGCTTTTTTATCAATAACATTTATGTAGCCTGTATCAATAGAATACTTGCACCTCATTCCGTACCATCGAAAAATATCAATCGACGTATTTCGGAAATTACATATTTCTAGATTGAAAATTTGTAAAGCGAATCGAGACAAATGACGCCATGTGGCAATCGTCAGAAGTTAAGCTTACGCGGATGGAAAACTTTGGAACTTTTCTACACAGACGCGCGAGTATAAACGTTAAATTAATTTAGCAGGATTATCTTCACAAGAGATACATCACACTGGATGGAGAATTAATTATTTTCGCATTAATATTGTTTTCAGGATACGAATGTACAATATATTTTAAATGCAAAAATCGCGAGTAGCCCATAATCATCTTTTCGATACGACCGTGGAGTTTTGTTTGTGGGAGCGACGAATAATCGCACTATTACTTAAACAGTTGAGATTGAAAAATACACATTCTCCGAGAATTTTTTACATGGTGCCCGGTTTCGTTCGAAATATTTTATATGCTCGGTTTTATTCGATATTTTCTGAGGAGATCCGTTCTAGCGACAGAACGTTGGTACGACGACCTTGGGACGTTTCTTCGATTCCATTTCGGAAAAAAATTCCTTAATATCTTCCTCCCTGACCACCTTTTTGTTCTCAACAAATTTCTGTAAATACTGTTTGAGATTTTCCTTCATGTTGTTGTACTCTAGGAAGGGAAAAAATAAAATTGTTTTTGTGAATGGCGAGTATACTCGTATCATTGAACCACATGCAGCGCTTTCTTTTTTACTTACCTTGGATAGCGTCAAGTTGCTGTACGTGATCAAGAGATGCCAGAGCTCTCATGCCCTTTTCATACTGAGTCTCTCGAGGATTCGATTTACCGGCTTCTTCGTAAGCCTGCACACTATCAAGGGGATCAAGAAGAAATGAAACTTCCTCTTTCTCGTACATTTTTTTGCAATCCGAGCATGCGCAAAGAATCGATCGCCAACCCTCCACCCAAAAGCAAGAACCAGAAGCCTTTTGGTTGGGTATTTTTGCAGGCATCGTGCAATTCTTCGATAACACCGAGACTTCTAATTTTTCATCGTTGTTCGTTGATTCCTTCGAAGCGTTCTTTGTAACGGTATTCTTGGGTGCATAACGCCAGAGGAACTCGTGTTTTCTCATGCAACCGGCACATACAATTTCATTGTAAGAATTATCCTGAGGTATGCCTTCAGGGGATTCGAGATGCTGCGCAACAAAGAATAATGAATATTATCATTAAAGAAGAATTAAAAAAGACAGCACGATGCTTCGGAAGCAAATTACTTTCACCACTTATTTTTAAATACTGAATTTTAAATATCGTACTTTAGAATGATACCAGTCTTCGCATATAATGCACTGAAGCATTTCGTCGTTGTTGCTATCTTCCGGATCTGGGTAGGGTCTCGAACAGGTGCAATAAACACCATCAAAGTTCTGATTGTACTTATTTTCATCATTCCTTGGTGCTTTTGTCTATGAGACAATATTTAATTTATTAGTTTCATAGAACATTTTTAAACACTCGGTAAGAAAATAAGTTTTTATGAAAAACATTGAAATATTCTTACGATGTCCAAAGCACATTTCTTCGCGCCGAATTTTTCATTGCCACAGTCGCATCTAAAGTGTCGCTTCGTATACAATTCAACGAGCTCGTGTCCCTCGTGACAGTGAAAACTGCATGCAAGACAAACTGCAGCTGGCTCTATTTCTAAACGGCAGGTCTTACAAGCATACAGAGCTTGCCTTATATACCCCTGAAAAGAAAAAAAAAAATTACAGAGTAACCGTAATAATCCGTATATAAAATTCGCCATTATCGTCGATAAAGAAACGTTATATGAAAGATATTGAACGAGTTTGGGGACTTACACAAAAAGTTCAGAAAGGTTAGAGTGGCAGCCAGGAAAACGTTACCTTGTTGTAGGTGCAATTTTTGTCATCCGAGGGGCCCAGGACAGCGTTTGCATCTTCCTCGAGTTGATTCTCTTCCTGTAGAACATCCAGCATCGTCACCGAATTATCCTCATCAAAATGTCCCACAGCTTCCTCGGCCATGTTTTAGTTTTTGTTCTATTGACGTTTTAACGTAGAGCCCTAACTTTGTCACGATGGATTTTCTATATTTTTTCTTTGCCGAAGTACGAAAGAATGATTTTTCGATTCCAGTGATACTTTTAAGTATTTTACATGTTTCACTTAGATTTGCGATGCGCAACTGAAAAATCGATAGTTGAACTTTTTTCACAAAATGAAAGGATCTTGTACAAAAGCGTTGGAGATAGATATTCGAGACGAACGCTACGAGATGTTCCCGCTCAAACACTTGTTGAAAGAAGCGACGCGATACGTATGAAGTTAGCTGACCTGGCTTACATATTTTTTTAATTTACTTGTATAATATATCTACATTATCTATGTACACTAAGATCAAATCTGTTACCTATTAATATATTACGACGTTATATTTATCAATCTCAACTTAAATTATTTAATATTTTGTAGGTTCAATGAAATTTCGGCCCGTTCCCCGGATAAGAGAAATTGTTACTAGAAAAACAAGATTTGAGATAGTATTTCGGCTGCTAGATATTTAAGATATATTATCTCGTTCGAAACTTGGTGCATGTAGCATATAAGATGAGATTGGCCTCTTCGGTCTACCAAGTGGTCACCCAAAAACGTAGATCCTCGGGTGCGTTCGGGGAGTCACTATTCGCACCATCTGGCGCTGAAGACTGTTCGCAGAGCTCGACATTAGCGCAATCAAACACGACCGTGACGCCACTACTTATGTGTGTGACGTCATTGTTAAGTCCCAACGAGGGGAGAGTTTGTGCTCACGTCGAGTTTTCGATGTGCGCGCGATATTTGAATTGAGCAGCGCTATTCGGAGTGACGTGAGGTTCTCGCCTGAGACTTACTTGTGCTCCAATATATTAATTCAACGATTTTGATTAATCGTCGAGGTTGATTCCTCTTCGAAGACGTTTCCTTTGGTTTGTTCCTTTCCGGATCCTGAATTGATGAAGAGTCAGATTGGATTCTCGGGAAATATTTAGGTTGAACACCAACAGTTAACGATCACTCAATATTAAACTAATACTTTATTATAACTCAGGAAAAAGTTACAACACAAAGTTTTATAGAGAGTCTGGGATATTGCTCCCTTAAGATACTATTCAGTTCGAAGTTCAAGATATTCTGATCTATTTCCCTAAAAAGGTTATCCATTTCGCCTCGGTTTGGGAGGAGTTACAAAATTGGGTTGACTCGATTGGTCCGACTTCTGACTTCTAATGAGACCAATCGGTTTTTTATGGAGGGGGTGTCTCAGTCACTGGGGGTGGCTGGAGATTATCCCCTCGTGGGCGGCGTTCGCTCGAGAGGAAATGTCGTCTTGAATTTATAGTTCGGAGAATTTTACAGAGTTTATTTTATGTCTAAGTTTCGAATGACGATATCGCACCAGAAATTTCTTAAAGTGAAATATGGGTACTTATGCTCTACTTTTAAGAATAAATACTATCGCTCTTTATTAAGGGTTTATTCTTGGAAGGATATGTGAAGGGTGTTTGTTTCTTGGAAGATTATTTGGGAAAAGTCTAGGACGTGTTTGATTACATTGTGTGACTGTTTACATAAGCAGACCGAGTTTCGTCTTTCGGATGTTTGGAAAATAATCCAAGGAATGTTTTGGGAAATCGTAGTTTGTAACCGAGGCAAGATTAATTGTTGTGTCTTAGATATAACTTAGTAAATGAAATAGTAAGATGGTAATAAGAATAAAAGGTATACATAGTGTTTGAATTTTACCGGCAGGCTGCATTGTTTCGGAGGTAGGCAAGATGATAATCTAATTTATCGACTGGAGATGTGCGTCGACCACACTGGGACGTAACACCTCCCTACTTAAAAGATTGAGCGACCCGCTCAATTTACAAAAAAAAAGGAAATGCAGCGTGCTGGTTAACATAATTGTTGTAGTAAAAAAACAGCGTTGACTTAGCATATTTCGCATTATTCTAAGCGTAATTATTATATTCGCTATTTCGTTGCTAATATTATTTCCTGCGTGTTAACAAAACTAGGCACAAGCAAAACAACTTAATAATATTTTAAAAGTATTTGCTTCACTATAGCTAAGGGTAAAATAAGAGTTTGGAGTTCTCTTAAAACTCTAACGTTTGAAGGAGTTCGTTTCATTCAGGGGTTCTATCTTCTGTCACTTTGAGCGACGAGTTTTACCATTTTTTATGACGGGTTAAAAACGATTCGGAATATTAATGAGCTATTTTTGCGCGGTCGCAATGAATAATTTTACGTTTCCTATTTTCGAATTCGATTTCGATGTCGTTCTTATCTGGGAATACTTCGGTAATAAGATAGGGTCCCTTATAGTTGTCATCGAATTTTCCCGATTTCTGATTTTTTATTAGATATATTTTATCACCTGGTTGAAATTTTATCGGGTTGATTCTTTTATCGTAAAGTACTTTGGATCTTTGTTTGGCGTGTTCTAAGTTCTGTCTAGCTTGTTCGCGGATTCCCTGCATTTCTTTTGCTACGTTGTCGACATGGTCATCATATGTTATTAATTCATCTAGATATGAGAATTGTGAGGGTAGACGGGCTTCTCTTCCATAGACCACTTGGTAGGGGGTATATTTCGTCCCTTCGTGTACGCTCGTGTTGTACGCAAATGTGGCTGTTCGTAAGAATTTGTGCCAGTCTTTCCTGTTCGTGTAATGTTTTAAGTAATCTGTCAGGACTTGGTGACTTCGTTCGAGAGAACCATTCGACTGAGGGTGGAAAGCTGTTGTTTTGATTTGTTCGATTTTTAGAGTTTTTGTGAGATGTTTCATCACTTTTCCGATAAAAGCAGCGCCCTGATCGGTTAGAATAGCCTTCGGGCAACCGAAAAAGCAAATGAATTCAGTGACTAAGCCTTCCGCAATTTCCTTAGCTGTTGCATGAAATAATGGAATCGCGAGTGAGAATTTTGATAAATTATCTTGAATAGTGAGAATGAATCTATGTCCAAGTTCAGAATGTGGGTTAATTGGCCCAACGATATCCATAGAAATTTTATCGAACACATCGAGAGGGATATCTGTGATGACCATCGGCTGTTTTGTTTTTACTCTTACTAGCTTTCTTCTTTGGCAACTTTCGCATTGCCTGATATAATCTGCAATTTGTTTTTTCATATTTCCCCAGAAATATTTTTGTCTAATACGGTTATATGTTTTTGTTACGCCTTTATGGCCTGCTATTGGGGATTCATGGTTTTCGCAAATTATTCGTAGTCTGTCTTCCGGGGCGGGGGGGGGGGGGGGGGGGGGGTAATGATTTCGTCTCTGCAAATTTGGATGGTAATGTTTGTTCCTTCAAATATTTCTTGGAACGTTTTTCTTATTTTTGGCCACGAGGCGTGCCTTAGACCGCTTCGTTTTTTCGAGATGGCCGCCGATTTGATGTTTGATTGTAACATTTCGCTTTTTAAGTCGTCTACCGCGAGAACGAAATTGTCTTGAATCAAGGGGTCAGAGTCGTGTTCTTTAATGACTAGCGCGAAAAGTTTTTTCTGTGGGGTTCCAGAGACAATTATTTCTCCAAGCCCATATTTTTTATGAGGTGCTAGATTCCTTAACAAACCGATTTCGATCATTCTCTTCCCGAATTCGTTCGAGACTGTACCGTCGGCTGAAATTAGGCAAATATAATGATTTCGCGTCATTTCAACATTCTCCCTTGTTTCTATTACGTTTGTCGTGTTTTCGAATTTTTCGTTCTCGTCCGATGAAATCTGTACACCCGGTGTGTGAGGGAGTGGTGTGGATGCTCCCCGGGGAGTATTTCCTGGAGGGCTCGGGCTTACGGTAAGCTGCGTCATGTCATGTGTTGGCACACTTCCTAATACTGAATTTTCGTCGGGTGTCGGTGTAAGTGGAATGTGTGTGTTGTGCGTTTGAACGAGTGTTTGATCGTGACGGATTTCTTCCGTCGGGGATTGTAATACATGTTCTGAAATATCTTGAATTGTCGGGAGTTGTCTGTTTGGTTGAGACAGAGATTTTCGAATTGTCGTTCTGCTTCTTTTCTTTTTCGATACTGGGTTAGATAATTTATCAACTTTTCCCGATTGAATTGTGTCTTTACGTTTTTTTCTTTAAAGTTTTTTGTTCGTGAGTTATTTCATCCGGACAGCAGAAGCACTTTTTCCGTCTCGTTTCGCGAGACGAGCGCCTGACTATCGGTTCTGATTTTTTGATAATGATTTGTTGTGAATTTTTGAATAGATTATTATTTTCGGCCTGTGATAAATTTTCATTTCTTATTTGTACCCTGTTACTTGGGACTCCGGAGGTATTCCTGTCTTCGGTAAGATTTTCACTCATGTTTGTAGTGTCTGGGTCGAGTCGTATGTTCGGTCCTTCGTTTATGGTTTCGTCGGTGTCAAGTGAGATGCTTTGTTCCGTTTTAGGGAGGTTAATCGCTTTTTGTATCATTTTTTCGATATTTTTCTCGAAGAATATTTTTCTTCGCAAACGCCTGGCGGGTGAGGGTGTGAATTTTGTTAGGGTTGTGTTTCTTTTCTCGTGAATTTCCCTTAGTAGGTGCCGCTGGAAGTTATTTTCTCCTTTCACTCGTATAGGCGTTTGAGCGAGGGGGTATGATGAATTTATAGACTGCGCGAGTGGGCATGTGCCCTTGGTCGCGTCAGAGATATTCAGGTTAGAAATTGCGATTTCAGGCTCGTTATCCTCTGGATTCCGTTCGTCATCTGCATCGCTTTCGTAAGAATTTGAGTCGTGCTCAAGAATTATCACCATTGGCTCGACGTGAATTTGTTTATCTTCTAAGGATGATAAGGAACCGGATTGATTGTTTATTGACTTTATGAGATTTTGGTTCCTTTTTACTCGAGATTTTCTGTTAATTGTTTTTGTGTGAAAGAAGGATTCTGAACTTTCAGATGAGTTAGAGATTTTGTTTTCTTGACTCGGGTGATCAAGCCGAGATATTAAATTTTGATTTAGATTATTCAACACGAGAGGTTCCGAATTAGAATCGATAAATTCCTGGATCGTTTCTCTCGGAACTTCCGATCTGGAGGAATTTGGTGATTGAGTTTTTCTTGTTATAGAGATAGAAGATTCTTCGGAGTCGGTTTGCGCTAACCTGGGTCTCCGTGAAATTCGGCGTATATCGTTTTCCGATGACGTAAACGTCCTTGCCACTCCGGGCACGGGGTTTACGATTGTTTCTCCGCTTGGAGTTTTTTTGGCTCTCCATTTGAATTTTATGGGGAGTATTATTGGATTTCGAGAGAGAGCGTCGGCGTTAGTATTTATTTTTCCGGGTTTATACCGTATCGTGAATTCGAATTCTTTCAATCGTTCTCTCCATCTGAGCACTCGAGACGTAGGGTCATTCATAGAATTCACCCAAACTAATGGTCTGTGATCGGTGAGCAAAGTGAATTCGCGGCCGTAAAGATAAGGCCTGAAAGTTTTTAAACCGAATACTACCGCGACCATTTCTTTTTCTAATGACGAATAATTTTGTTCGGCTTTGTTTAGTACTCTTGATGCTGCGGAGATTATATGGTCTTCTCCGACTTTTCCCTGTGAAAGGATTGCCCCAACTGCGTAATTCGATGCGTCGGTTGTTACGATAAAAGGTTCTTGGAAATCGGGGTATTGAAGAATTGGCGCTGAACAAAGTTTTTCGCGAAGGGTTACGAACGCAGTTTGGTGTTGGTTCGTCCAATGGAAAGCTACATTTTTACTCGTAAGTTCGTTTAACGGTTTGGCGATTTTCGCGAAGTTTTTAATAAAGCGTCGATAGTATCCCGCTAGTCCGAGGAATTCTCGCACGTTCTTCGTGGTTTTCGGCGTTTGAAAATGTTCGATTGCTTCGATATTTTTCGGATCTGGTTTAACACCGTCGGAAGATATAAGGTGTCCCAAATATCTCACCTCTGTTCGTAAAAATTCGCATTTGTCCGTTTGTAATGTAAGATTTGCTTTCCTAAGTCTTTCCGCGAGTTTTTTAAATTTCAATTGATGTTCTTCGATTGATCGTGCATAAATTACTATGTCGTCTAAATACACGAATAATTCATTTCCTTGTAGTCCTTTTAACACGACGTCCATTAAGCGCTGGAAAGTTGCCGGTGCATTTTTTAATCCGAAGGGCATTCGATTAAATTCGTAGTGACCGTGGGGTGTCGTGAAAGCTGTTTTATGTTTATCTACGGGGTCCATTCCGATTTGGTGAAACCCGGACGCTAAGTCAAAGATGGAAAAATATCTCGCTCCGCCGAGTTGGTCGAGAATGTCTGTTATAAGTGGCAGAGGATACGCGTCGCCGATCGTTTTTTCGTTCAATTTTCTGAAATCAATCACGAGTCGCCAACGTTTATTTCCTTTAGAGTCTTCTCGTTTAGGAACAATCCAGATCGGTGAATTATACGGAGAAACGGACGGTTGAATTATGTCTAGTGTTAATAAGTCATTTATTTGTCTATCGATTTCGGGTTTTTGGTGAGGAGGATGTCGGTATTGTCTTGTATGTATGGGTTGATCGTCGGTCGTCGGTATGCGATGCGTGCACACGTTCGTGGATCTGAGGGGCTCACCCGGTATGTGAAAGAGGTCTACGTACTCCTCGATAAGCTCGAGGGTCGCATTACGCTCTTCGACGTTCAGATGGTCCAGGCGCAGGAGATTCATTACGTCATCGATACGATTTTCTCGCGTCCGAGTCACGTTATCGTTATTTTGAGTCTGAATTCTCGCGTCGCGCTCTGGATTTTCTTCATTCTCGTCCGTACTCATATCGAAGGGATATAGAGTAATCACGGGAACGTCCACTTTAACGTCTTTGTCCAGGATGTTGATAGCGTACAGGCATGCCTTGCCGTTTATGTTTTTGACAAGAGCTTCGCCTGCGTATACGCCGTCGGGAAGAGGTAGGCGGGGCACGTAGCCTGTCTCGAGAGTGTTCCCAATTCTTATGAACATAATCGTTTTTGCTCGGGCCCTGAGCATAAACGATTCTGAATTCGCGAACGGGATATATACTCCATTGAGACGTACCGTCCTACTTTCCCAATCAATGGCTCCTTGATTAGATCCTATCATTTCTTGACCTAAGATCGCGTCGTATTCTACCGGAAAATTATTGGGAACGACTTGAAAATTTTCTAATTTGTCGTGGATTCGTAATTTAGACTGTCCTGTCGTCTGTGGTAAGTCTATGTCGGAAATTCCGTGCAGTTCATAGATTATGGTTTTGTCGATAGAGTCAGGGTTTTTGACATTTTTTGTTTTAATTAAATTTAATTCGGAGCCGGAGTCTACGTAATATAAAGTGTCGGGTGTGGTAGTGTCAGGCGAATGTAATTGTATTGATGCTGAAAAATAGTTTTGACCGGTACGAGCGAGGTCGCATCTGGCTTTTCGGCTCTCGATTTTTTCTACTCCTATTCTTGGCGTTCTTGTGTTCTTAGACCCTTCGCTATGCCCGCTCGAGGGGTCCTTTCGGAGTTTCCCTGGCCCTGTTCTGGGTTTTGAAATTTTGTTGCGTTATTGAATGCTCGTTTACGGCAGTCGTTGATCACATGGCCGGTCTTTTTACAATATTTGCAGACGACCGGAGCGTTCGTATCTTTATTGGAATTCGATGTTTTCGCAAAGCATTCTTCGACGTTATGATTGTTCTTTTTGCAATATGAACAGAATTTAGTATTCGCTGGCTGGCTATCGTTCTTCTTTTTGAAACATTGTTCTACTGTGTGGTTCGATTTTTTGCAATAGGAACAGAATTTGCCGGTTCTTTCATTGTTATATTTGAATTCTTTTGGTTGGGTCACGAGACACGTTTTTGGCAACGGGTCCTGTGGTGAGCGATCTCTATTCATTGATTTTTCTACTTGTTTAGTTTCTTGGTACATTTGTTCGAGACTTTCGTACTTTTTAAAAGGTAAAGCGTAATAGATACGGGAGCGAAGTCCGTCCTTGAACGCCTCTCCCGTAATGTCTTCCAACAAAGCTAGCGAGTGGTCTCTAATTATCTCTCTACCTCGCTTAATATCGTCTACGGCCATGGCTTTGAGTTGAAGGAATCGATCAGAATATCTTGAACTTCGAACTGAATAGTATCTTAAGGGAGCAATATCCCAGACTCTCTATAAAACTTTGTGTTGTAACTTTTTCCTGAGTTATAATAAAGTATTAGTATAATATTGAGTGATCGTTAACTGTTGGTGTTCAACCTATATATTTCCCGAGAATCCAATCTGACTCTTCATCAATTCAGGATCCGGGAAGGAACAAACCAAAGGAAACGTCTTCGAAGAGGAATCAACCTCGACGATTAATCAAAATCGTTGAATTAATATATTGGAGCACAAGTAAGTCTCAGGCGAGAACCTCACGTCACTCCGAATAGCGCTGCTCAATTCAAATATCGCGCGCACATCAAAAACTCGACGCGAGCACAAACTCTCCCCTCGTTGGGACGTAACAACGCTACGGAACTACTGCTATCGTCACGTCTGTGACAAGGCCGGATATCATAATACCACAAGGAAGTAGTGGTGATATAAAGTGCTCGAAAAGGGTTCTTTTACGTCCATAGAATTAATACATTTTTGAATCTCCTTCATACGAAAGCACATTAGAAATGGCATCGCTTAGTGGATTCGTAGAGTTTTTCCAAAAAGGAAAGGTATTCAATGCTTGAATTTTCTACATATCAATCTATTCGTTGCAAATTTGTTCACTATCCCAGAAATAGTTGCGTTCATTAATTCTTTTTTCCAGACGTTCAGACCAAAGAAAAAGTTCAATCACGGAACTTTGCGTTATTCTTTATACAAACAAGCTCAGGCTTCGCTAAATTCTGGAATAAATCTTCGAGCAGTCGTTAAGCTACCACCGGGAGAAGATCTCAATGACTGGATCGCTGTTCATGGTAATGCTTTTCATCGATAAATTATAAATGGAACATTTTAGCTGATGTTTTTATTTATTTGTTTCAGTGGTTGATTTCTTCAATAGAATAAATCTCATCTATGGCACGATCTCTGAGTACTGCGACTCTGCGTCGTGTCCAACGATGAGTGGTGGCGCACGCTTCGAATACTTATGGGCCGAGAGAGACAAGTATAAAAAACCAACAGCTTTGCCCGCTCCTCAATACGTTAGTCTTTTGATGGACTGGATCGAATCTCAGATCAATAACGAAACAATATTTCCAGTCTCTACCGGTATGTTCAACATACGATACAAAAATTTGTTTTTACCGTTTCCTAATTAATCAGAATGTTTCCTAAGATTAACGAAAATAAGTTTTCTTATTACATTACCATTTCTTTCGGTGTACAAGAAACTTACGAATTCAGAAGGAAAAAATAGACGAACAAAGTTTCGCGAAGAAAGTAGCAGAGACCGATTTTCATAGATTGATTATAATTAGTTTTGCCGACAGTACTTGTTTTTCAAGCCGGATCCATTGTCATTATTAGTACATCAATTTTGAAAAATGTTGTAGGTAATTTTTTCAATTACTGTTCTACTCGTCTTTCGTTTTTTTTTCAGATGTACCATTTCCAAAAACTTTTATACCTTTGTGCAGAAAGATATTGACACGGTTGTTTCGAGTATTTGTACACGTTTATATACATCATTTTGATCGCATAGTCGCTATTGGAGCTGTGAGTAAAACACGAATTACAGTCAAGTTGTTAAGAAGCCAATGATGTAATTTTTCTTCTTTGCAGGAAGCACATGTAAATACGTGCTATAAGCATTTTTACTATTTTGTCGCGGAATTCGGACTTATAAATTCGAAGGAGCTGGAGCCACTGTCAGAGATGACTGCAAAAGTTTGCAAAGACCCGACATCGTCCAACTCGCACAGCGCGACGGCCAGTAATAATTCGAGATAGTTTAATCGATATTCAAGAGTCGAATGATCATCCGAAAGTGATGCTGCAAGTACTTTGATATTAATAGTGTATGGGGAGAGTGCAGAATGAATTTGGTTACGACGTTCACATCATCGCCGGAATTATGAATATTAAAAATATTTGTTAAGTACTTAATATTTCCATATCCTCAATAAGATTTCGGGCATGACATTTACAATTAGAAATACTACAAGGGATTAATATGTTCAGGCAGGATACGGAACGATATGGAAAACATTTTGTATCGCAACACTCTCATGAAATCCCTTTACACTATACTTTTTTTTATCGCAAAGATCGTTTTTGTATTCTAGTCAACATTAAATATATTTAACAAGGGGATGGTCCACCAGTGGCATTTTCGTAATTTTGTGAAACGTGACCGCTTGTTTTCGGAACAGTGAAACATTTGTTCGTGCGGTGTAGTACGATATATTTCTGTAGAATCCAGGAAAATCCTGTATTTTTGGAACCGTTCCTGGGACTGTTTTTCCTCCAACCGGTACACCAATCTAGTGCCCTCGCCGAGTAACCACCAACCGGCGCGCCAATCAGCGCCCTCGCTGAGTAACACCATCACCCAGTGGGCAACGAATCAGGCGCATGTGCGGGGGTATAAGAACATGCGTTTTGTGGAAAAGCTTTACAGTAAAAAGTGATCGGTCAGGAGAGAGTGATAGTAAGAAGAGCGCTATTCGCAAAGTGAAGCTGTTCGTATACTTTTTCATGCTACATTTGTACAGTGTACCTATATGAAAGAGTATGTCGGGACCTATGCAATGAAATAGAGAAATTACGTGTAAAAGATGTCCTTGTATATTACAAGCATCTCCTCGTGAAAAATAATCTCGCAGCGTCAGCACCTTCGGAAGTAATTAGCGAAGAATCGGCGCTAATGGCAGAACTATACCTTCTCAACATTTTTGGGCATAAAATTCAATATGACACGAAACCTTTAGAGCATTCATCTCATTGCGGGTAATGATCGAATTCGATCGCTCGCTCGTGGGTCACCACCGAGCCACATCGCCCGCGAGGTCGGGCGGCGCGGTGGGGGTACCGCGTCTCACCTCGTGGCTCTGGAACTTGAATTTTGCGAAAACCTTGATTACAACAATAATAAGTCGAAGAGACATATCAATATCGATATCTCGGCCTGTAATTAAGATATTGAGAATTTTTTTTGTATAGGCTGGAATTTCATAACGCCGGATTTTCGCAGATCGGAGATTGTGGCTGTTCCGTCGCACGACGATCGGGAAAGAGAAAATTAATAAATTTAAAGAGTTGTATTCAAACTATGACCCGTGATGGTCTGCCGAGTACGAGTGTCCCTCTCTCTCTTACTAGGTAGCCATAAAAAAGGGTCTACAAGCCATTCGCTCGGCTCATTTTATTGATATTTTCACATTTGGCGACCAGACACCACAGGAAATACGTTTTATTGTTTTATTTCTCTATTTCAAATAAGAAGTCGTTTTTATAAGTTTACGAACGAAGCGAATTGTGCGTTCGTGACATTTTTTGTAAAAAGAGGATAACGAACAGATTGTGGAAATTCCACTCTGGAATTTCCATGCAGATGGGTTAAGAATTTTTACTAAGTTTTTCCCATACCAAACCTTGTCGTGATTGGTGACAGAAAGTTACGCCTACAACTAAATTAAATAGAGTTGACCAATGACCTTCAGTCTAAAAATTCACGCCTTACATGAATTTTCGAGTACGCGACTTGAAGGCTTTGCTCAGCGATCACGACAAGACAGTCGTTTCTTACACTTCTCAACCGATCCTTCGGAAGAGAAAACACTCCGCGAAGTATCACCCTTGTGATATGTTCGCGTCACACTCACTTCACTAGTGTAACAGTCATTCCTCACATTTCTCAACCGACCGTTCGGGAGAGAAACCGCTCCGCGAAGTTAAACACCCTTGTGATATCTTCGCGTCATACTTACATTCTTAATGTATCACTTCTGACTATTCAACCTTCAGTGTAACGTTTTTGTTGTAAATAGATTTCATTATAGTGTGAACAAAAGCATCAAGAATTTATTTTTCAACCAAACTTTTAATTTCCTGTTATCCTTTAATTAGTATAATAGGCGTTCCCGCAACGATGCCTCAACATCTCAAGTGCGCGGTAACAGTGGCTAAGCTATATAACATAGAACGATAAATTTTACATGTGTTTCTTGGGGATAGTTTTTTCTAGATAATATAGATCTAGAGTGTTGGAACGGTATGTTGATAAATGACCAATAGCAGATTTCCGTAGCGTTGTTACGTCCCAACGAGGGGAGAGTTTGTGCTCACGTCGAGTTTTCGATGTGCGCGCGATATTTGAATTGAGCAGCGCTATTCGGAGTGACGTGAGGTTCTCGCCTGAGACTTACTTGTGCTCCAATATATTAATTCAACGATTTTTATTAATCGTCGAGGTTGATTCCTCTTCGAAGACGTTTCCTTTGGGTTGTTCCTTCCCGGATCCTGAATTGATGAAGAGTCAGATTGGATTCTCGGGAAATATTTAGGTTGAACACCAACAGTTAACGATCACTCAATATTATACTAATACTTTATTATAACTCAGGAAAAAGTTACAACACAAAGTTTTATAGAGAGTCTGGGATATTGCTCCCTTAAGATACTATTCAGTTCGAAGTTCAAGATATTCTGATCTATTTCCCTAAAAAGGTTATCCATTTCGCCTCGGTTTGGGAGGAGTTACAAAATTGGGTTGACTCGATTGGTCTGACTTCTGACTTCTAATGAGACCAATCGGTTTTTTATGGAGGGGGTGTCTCAGTCACTGGGGGTGGCTGGAGATTATCCCCTCGTGGGCGGCGTTCGCTCGAGAGGAAATGTCGTCTTGAATTTATAGTTCGGAGAATTTTACAGAGTTTATTTTATGTCTAAGTTTCGAATGACGATGTCGCACCAGAAATTTCTTAAAGTGAAATATGGGTACTTATGCTCTACTTTTAAGAATAAATACTATCGCTCTTTATTAAGGGTTTATTCTTGGAAGGATATGTGAAGGGTGTTTGTTTCTTGGAAGATTATTTGGGAAAAGTCTAGGACGTGTTTGATTACATTGTGTGACTGTTTACATAAGCAGACCGAGTTTCGTCTTTCGGATGTTTGGAAAATAATCCAAGGAATGTTTTGGGAAATCGTAGTTTGTAACCGAGGCAAGATTAATTGTTGTGTCTTAGATATAACTTAGTAAATGAAATAGTAAGATGGTAATAAGAATAAAAGGTATACATAGTGTTTGAATTTTACCGGCAGGCTGCATTGTTTCGGAGGTAGGCAAGATGATAATCTAATTTATCGACTGGAGATGTGCGTCGACCATACTGGGACGTAACACATGACTGAACGCAACAAACGCTATTTCTTCCGAGGTAGTGTGCGTAGCGTACAGTTGCGTAGCGTTTGCGTATTGCGTTCACGGACCTTGCTATCGCCATCACGCTATTGGCTCCGCGAACGCCGTTGGTAGTGTTTGCGTTTACAGGTTCGTAGCGACTCCCCGAACGCACCCCTCATCAGATGCTGACTGCCCAGGTAGCACAAATGTCCAATTGATGCCATTAAGTTATTGTTTTCAGGTTATCTTTAAGACATTACCGTAAGATAACTATTCGACATCCTTCCAACGACATCTTGTTTAATGTTGTCGTTAAGCTATCTTTTTTAGGATATCTTTTCACATAAAAAAACGGACGTCTGTAAGGTATCATTAACTATTATCGAATTGATGCCTATTTCTAGGTATCAAACAGTTATCCGTCTGCAGTTATCTATTGTATCTAATTAAACGTTGTCCGAAGGATATCCTAAAGACTAATCCATACGATGTCTTTTTCATGATATCTTTCTGACATCGGTAATATGCTGTATTTTTGTCGTATTTTAAATGGGCAGGAAGATAGTAAAAAGACATCCAAATGTTGTCCGAAAGATGACACAGAACGGATAACTGACATGTGTGCTCACCGGCTCGCGTACTGACGACACCCGCATTTTATTGTTGTATCTGCTACAAACATATATAGTGTATACGCGTGTGATTTTTAGTGAAAGTTTTTAAACAAGTGCACGTGAGTATAAAATGCCATATATACTTTCATATTTGCCTCCGTGCGTAGATATATATGTATATTTCATGTACGTTTCGTGAATTTTGAAAGCGTACGTTTGTTTTTTAGGTTGTACAAAGAAGTTTTCAGAGCAGTGATAGTTTGTTCGAGGGGACGTGAAGATTTCAGTGAGTACACCATTCTTTTTTATTGGTGGAATTCCTGTGGAATCATCCACGAATAATATACTTTCCTAACACTTCGTAGATCATTCGAGAGGTCCTTCGGAGACACCAGTTTTTTATTCATTGGACTAAGAAGTTGAGTACGATTTCCCGCGAATCATAATTGGTGCGTATATGATAGGCGTATAAATAAATATTAATTCTTTCAATATTTAGTACAGTGCGCTATGCGCTAAATACGCCATTACACGTTTAATGAAATCTTCTAATACTATTTGTTATTATTCCTTTTCAGAGGTCATGCGAAACTCATTTCGTGATACCACAATCAAAGATATAGAAAATTGTATCGCGGACTGGCTTCGCCGTGGGGGCGACCGGCTCAAAGCTGCGAAAGTAGCAGTGGAAAAGAGGACTTCGCATGGCACTCCGGCATCATAAAATATGTTTTAGTTTCATAAAATTTAATTTGATGTTTACGGATGTAGAATTTTTTTTATTTACCATCCCCTTCAAAATCGACAACACTCTCTTATCTATCTCTTTATCAAAATCAATTTATTAATAGTCTACAATATATAGTATTCCCCAAGGTTACCTTTTCTTCGTTGTTACATAGTGACTATTATTAATAAAAGTTTCTGTTTGAACACGTATTTATGTGTCTATAAATGCGTATTTAAATAGAAACTCTTATTAATTATATTTACGATGTAACCACGAAGAAAGGTAACCTTGAGGAATATTATATATTCTAGACTATTAATAAGTTGATTTTGATAAAGAAATGGATATATATATGTACATATATCGTCAAGAAAAAGGTATCCATTCGATAGCGCTTTTTAATACCGTTTGGATGTCGTTTTGTCATCTTTATGGATGCCTTGTGGACAACTTTTAGATATCTGTGAGATCTCGCCATTTTCATGCCTTTAAAAAGATATCTTTCAGACATATCGATTTGACAGCGTAACGATAACGTACAGACGTCCGAAAAAAGATAACCTCTTGTTAACAATTTGTCAACCATTAAAAGTTACCGAATAGATAACTAACTAATTGGACGTGAATAAGTTATCCGCCAACCGGTCATTAGTGATACTATTTGTAATCCAAACGGATGTCTTTTTGGATAACCAAAAAGTTATCCGTATCCATTTCGGGACATCTTTCGGATACCTTCCGGATAACTTTGTGCTACCTGGGTGTTTACATTGATGACGCATGCCGTTGATTTGAATATCGAGAACGATATTCAAAATACAAAATATTTTTCACCAAACGGTTATGTTATACAAACCGTTATATATCAGATTAGTGTACTCAATACCGCGTTTTTCATCAAAGCACTTTTTCTATTAATAAAAATAAGAATGATAAGTCGCCATCTCCCACGGATCACACATAACCAAACAATTGTGAAAAACACTATCAGTTTTTTTCCCACCGCAATGGTAATAATATGCGCAAGTGTCGATATGTATGACTAGCAAATGATCTGTGAACCAATAAATCATCAATTGAAGTAAGAAACACTATTCGGTATACGTATACCCAATAACGAGCCATAATTATCTTTCGCCTCTTATTTACTTCGAACACATTTTTGTTTCAAATATGTGCCGGCATGGGATACACCTCCTAATATTTGAATAGTTGAAAGTACATGAGATATGAAATAACGAAGTTTTTCGAAAACACTTCGATTTAATTATAGGTCTTCGAATTTCTCGACCCCCGCCCTATCGTTGATTTTAAATGAATCGCTATAAAAAGTGTCCGAGATAGGCCTAGAGCTACTTTTTTGTGAAGCTTTGCCCTGAATTCATCAGTTCGATCGAATCGTCGAAGAACGAGTAAGTGCAACTTTCGATACATACTTAATTGAATGCATGTATCTTTAATGAGTCTTTAAATAAATTTCTTTATTAATTGAAAAAAAGTTCACTATTTTATTAAAACGAAATGGACATATTAATAATTGGATTTGAATATAGAAAGCTAATTCAATTTCATTATTAATATATTTTTATATCATTATATTCACGACAGAATGTTATAATTATCGTAAAAATAATCATAATGGGTAGACACGTCGATATGGAAAGAAAAGTTCTCGTAAGCAATGTTTTATTGCCACCTGGCAACAATCCATTGGATTGTCATCCAAAACCTAATGTTACTTATGAGCATGGGTAACGTGCATATAATGTCGACACGAAAAGAAAAGTTCTAGTAAGCAATGTTTTATTGCCATTTGGCAACAATCCATTGGTTTGTCATGAAAAACCTAATGCTACATATGAGGATGTGTCATCTGTATATAATGTCAGGGTGTGAATGCATTATCCATATTACAAAAGCGAAAGTACACTAGTAACGGATCATCTGATTTATAATAATTTTACAAGTTGAAGAAATATGTCGCCTATCACGATTTGTGGTTTCGCATGCTTGCTGCTCGTTATTGCAACAGGATCTCAAGCTGAAACAGTAAGATATAAATACATTTTCGGTGTTCACCAATAATTATTCTTCCGAATAACTTTCCTAATAATTCATTAAACAAATATAAACATTACAGATAGACGCAGTTCATCAGCAATGTATAAAGAAGGAATCATCACCCGGACAAAAATATTTTGGTGCTTGTATAGTGAGTATTTCTTAGAATATCGTTCAAGGTTACATAGATACATAAAGTACTGATCGAATGGCCAAAAAATGTATCGTGACTTTAAGATTTAAGATTTTAATAGAAATTAAAAAAAAATTCCTGTTCATATTCCTGCTTTCATTCGGCATATTAAAGTAGAACCAAGAATCGATTGAAATGGGTCTTGACGACAAATTAAATTATTCATCAACGTAATAATTCTACGTTTCATACGTATGTAGATGAGAATGCATTGGAGATACAGCACATTTTTTTAATACGAATTGTGACAAAATTGCAATGCACCAGCACTAATTAGTACCCTTGTATTAACTACTGCTGTTTCACTAGGCTTTCACTGAATCTACGACCCTTTTGTTGGGAAGAAGATTCAACCAAATGGTTTAATTCTGTATACTTTAAAGGCTATTTTTTACTTCTGATATTACGGCCAGACAAAAGATTTTTTAGTTAAAAATCATGATCACAATTTCAGGATCGTGCCCGCAATAGCGATAGTATTGAACACATATGCGCCGGCTTGAGATGCGCTTACAAGTTTGCCAAAGATGGAATTTATCACGCACGCTATATTGGAAGACCATTAGATGGAACAAAATGCGGCGTGAATAAGGTGAGCGAAATATCTAGAAAACGAAATACGCGTAGTGCATTTTGGTTGTTACTCGATCCTTAGATTTCCCATATTCTCATTTCGACAACTATTAACCGTAGTTATCATTATTAGAGAAGCATTTTACGAGTATCAGAATGAGTTCTGCACAAAAATACAAAACGTAAATAATTCATAAAATGTTGTAGATTTGTGACAACGGAAAGTGTAAGGCCGTCAAGCCAGCAGAGGTGCCAACCTACAACGGAATCGACGCAACATACAAGTGCATCGAATAGGTCGATCATGCAGCGTACAGAATTTAATAAGAGCCCAGTGAGAGGCTTCACCACTGCTAGACTCCAGAACATCATTAATTTGCCGAATGATTTCTTCACCAGTGATGTAATTAAATGATCCGAAAAATAATAAATGGAAATATTGAAAAAATTAAAAGTATCAAGATTGCTGCAATCTCGCCGCAGTGTTATTTGCATCCATCATAATATCCCAGGGGAATAACGGACGAACCGTGAATTTTCGAACAGGGATGTGAAAAACCATATTAACGATACAAAACTTTAATTTCGAACCGATATGAATACAAATATTACGTTTTATTAAGATTAGTAGACAGAACTGACAAATGTCTCATAAAGTGATCGACCGTTGTAGCATCAACTGCATTTTCCCACTTGTGATCAACTTTGAAGTGGGTGCCTACAATCACTGCATCAGCTCTCACGTACTTTTCTAAGTTTTGCTCGTGAACACCAGATCCAATAATCACTGGTCCTTGCGCCGTACTCAAAAGTTCTGGAAAGCAACTTTTGCCATTAATCGCGAAGATATTTCCTATTATTGAAGTATTCTCATGTAATGAAATAAAGAGATTTGAATATAAACGATATCTGAATCTGTGAACAATTTTGTTGGTTGATTTACTGATACATTTCTATATACCCTTCATGGTACATGAACGATGTTCAATACGTTATTTTCGCGTGTCAATAATTATATTAGAATTAGATAAAATTAGAAATTATTGATAAAATAGTTAATGTGTTTTCAATGAACCTACGTCTACCTAATCTAGGATAAGAGTGCTAGTACCTTCTAGTTCGTTTTCATCAGCAGGATCTCCGGTTGCACTTCCTGTCAAAATCACACCGTCTGCTAAGAAAAACTCTGCTGCTTTTGAAGTTTCAGATAAACTGACGTCTGAAGTAATTGCATGAGCACTGAAAATAACACCTCAAGAATAAATTTTCATTTTTTTATGATATTATTGCGGGAAATGCAAAGAAACAATTTATTATTGGATTAAGCTTTTATCGGTGGGGCTGGTCGATATATCTACCAGCAGTCAGGTTGGGGGCTCCACATAAGAAATTGATTGAATTTATGCATAAATTTCACGTCTAATAAAAGGTCATATATTTTCCCGCCGTTAAAAGGTCAACCAATCCTGTTTAGGAGTTCGATTGTGTAATTTAAAAGAATATAAATGCAACTCAAAGCCATCGTGACATTACAGAAGTTTAATATGATACGAGCTTCACTGGGAGCATAGCATGGAACGTTGTTCACCAGTGGACATTTTCTATCTTACCTATGTTTCTTCTTTATGTCTGCAAAAACGAGTATATTATCGGCTCCAATTTTCCTACGATATCTAAGCAAGGTTCCGGCACAAGCATCGGTAAATCCTTCATCGGCAACGTGACCAAATACGAAACCTTCGGCTCTAATGAATTGAAATTCTGCTGCCTGAGCTATAGCTATTGCATGATGGTTTCCACCCGCCAATACCTGGAATCATTATAATCATATTCTACTTTCGGTAATGTGACGTCAATGGAGAATTGGGAATCGTGATTAGAGTAAAATAAAATTGAAGGCAGTTGGATATAATGTTTTTTAAGGATTGTATGTTCTTCAAATTTTCGAAACACTGCATTCACATTACAAATCCTCAGAACACTTCGTAAAGAACCCTTACAAACCTGTACTCCACATGCCACGGATGATGGAATGATTTTTCGTATTTCCGAACAAATTCTGGACATCATCGCCGTAGTTTCGGCTTCCAAATCCTTTGCTCTAACATATGGAATATCGTGCATATTTTCAACTAGAATACCATCCTATTTAACAATTAACTAATTATACATATATATACACATATATACGGTTCATCCCATTGTAGTACTCAGTTTATTATATGTCCAACAACTTCGTTAGAGCCTCAATGAAGGATACAAGTAATTGTTTCATGCTTGTAAACCTTTTCTAATATTTTCTACATTTATTAAAGTTACACTTTCAAGAACTTAGAGCTGCTGAAAATATTTTTGTACTAAAAAAATCATAATAGGACTGACCACGCCTGCATCTCCATATATTTTTCCATCACGAACAGCATCGTCTATCAACTTTTTACAACTGCCACCGTATCGAGGTGTTCCTATGTAAACAAGTTAACTGTTGTAATAAGGGAGCGATATAACACACTATTAACATGACATAATAATAGTGATGAGTTATAGTGTATTTTACTACCAGCATAATTCATTTTACAATTATGGTATGGGTAGGTATTACAATATTGTGCCACATTGAATCTATCATTCTGCGATCAAAATTGGGCACACAGATCTAACGTATTCCACAAACAAGTCGGGGATACGCTGTTTCTCTATACCCCACGTTGAACTTATCATTTGCTGCAAGAGTGTCATAAGTAAAAATTTCAGTTTTTTGGGTTCTATGGAAAAATTAACTCTTCTGATGTGCCTGCATCTACTGTAAGAGGGTAATTTCAAAACTCGTAGCAAAATAAAGAGTAGACCAAAAATGCGTAGCAGAATAATTCAAATTTAAAATGCTTATTTTCAATTGTCTCGAAGCAGCAAATTTTGACATATGACAGTCTTACAGCAAGTGAGCGTTATATCGTACGCTCGAGTATTAGATATTTCATATTGTTTAGTGTTTCCTGTGAAATTTTGTGAATAGTTTATCTTATGTTCTTTAGACTGGTAACGAGTTGTAGGCCTGAAGGTTCAACAATATGCAGGTTAGTGAAACACGCGTAACGAGTCGTAGTTTTTACAGCTTGCATGTTATTTTATGTAATTATCATACCTGGTAATCCACCGACATGAATCATTCCAATAACTGAACATCCACGTCTTGAAAAGATTTGTTGGAACCTCTGCATATTTCCGGCCTTTCGAGCTATTTACTATCTTACTAAAACAAAGTTTCGAAGGAACCTAGCGGAATAATTATTGCTGCATTGTGGAGTTTCGTTTTTTTCCCTAGGACATGTTAAATAAGTATACGTTATAAATACACAAATATAAAATTAATTTATTTTTTGTAGGTATTTGAGTTGGAAACAAAATTTCGAATGTATACGTTTCATTCAACTTCAATGCAAGTTTATTCGGTGGAGTTCTCTTACCATGAATGAATCGTCTATCTAGATAGACATTCGAAAGTGCGATTTACGGCAAGGAGATAACACGTACTCTACAGGACGTCTTCATCGCTCGAACGATTTGTCAAATCGGTATTATTGCTTGTTTGAAATACTGTAAAGGTCGGATCGAATAATTATTTACTAAGGATGATTGACCAAAAGGCTCCATACGAATACAGAATATTCAGTTCTTTTTTTTAATAACAAGCTAATTATATCTCTTGGTAAGGAAAAATATATCTTTATTCTTTTTTACGTATTTCCAAAATGTTAGTCTCATCTCACTAACGGGAGTTTTTCGACCGAAACGTCACAATTCTCTAGAATCTTCTCTAAAATAGTCTCCACTCTCCTATTGGGAGGGTGGGACTAGTGTCCGGTTTGCCCGGTGGCGCTGTGTACACCATTTCTATGTCGATAATAGTAGCGAGCTGCTACTATTGGTATGTGCTTTCTCCTCTGAAGGTAGGCGCATCGAGTATATATTCCGTCGACCTAGGAGTGGGGGTACCAAGCCCGTCACATTTCCGTGTAAAAAACGTATTTTTATTTATTTGGCCAACAACTTTATCTGGAAGACGATGTAGTCCAGTCGGAATGTACAGAAATATGACCGACATTTATTCAAAGATGTAAGAGCAGGACGAGCACGAGCAGGACCAATTTTTTCGCAGGTTATTTTTACCTCCAGGAACATCCCTTGAAGTTTTCGTGAAAATCCTATATGGTCTTTAGCCACCAGAGATTGTTGTTCACCTAAAATTTACTTATGATTAATTTATGGCCCAAAATGTTGAGAGGGCTGCCGAACTTGAATTTTGCGAAAATCATAATTACAACAATAATAAATCGCAGAGACATATCAATATCCCAGATTGTAATTAAGATATTAAGACTTTGTTGTTTATATTATGTGTCTTGCACAGACACATCGTAATCTGGAACAATATTTCAATTATCTTCATAATTTAGGGTGTTATTTCTATTCGTTTATAAGTAAAAAATTGTATATCCTTGAAAACACGGAGTTTTTTTTCGAATTTTTTTTTTTTTTTTATTTGAATCCTGAATGTACATGATGAAACGAAACTCCTGAATTTGTTCTATCCTGGTGAGTCTTCTGTGGAGGCTGGAATCTCAAAACGCCGGATTTTCGCAGATCGCAGATTGTTTCTGAAGTATATAGTATAGGTCGATAAATCTTGCGTGTATTTCTTGGAAACTAACAATATGTTATACAAACCCTTATGTATCAGGTCAGTGTAGTCAATATCGCGTTTTTCATCGAAACATTTTTTCTATTGATAAAAATAAGAATGAGAAGTCGCCATCTTCCACGGATCACACATAACTAAATAATTTTGAAAAATACTCCCAGGATCACCAGGGTACCAGAAATAATGGTAAATCTATCAACTGCTCAACATTTTTGAAAGGTTTTTCGTTTTAAAGGCTCAAAGATAGCTCAAAGACCAGTAAAATATTTTTTTGAAGAAGAACTTTAATTTTGTTTGCGACGTAGGCTAATAACTCACAATTTATGTCACTACTTATCAATTTTGCTTTCTACCGCAATGATAATAATATGCGCACCGGTTAGATATGTGTGGCTAGCAAATGGTCTGTATCGCAATAAATCCGCAATTGAAGTACGAAGCGGATACACACTTGGTATAGGTACACCCAATAACGACCTCCTTATATTTGAATAATTTACCGCACATAAATTACGAAATAATCGAGTTTTCGAAAACGCGAAAGCTCACTTATAAGAGTTATTCGAATGCATCAATTCCCCACCATATCGTCGATTTCAAATTAATCGTTATAAAAAGTGTCCGAAATAAACCTAGAGCTATTTTTTCGTGAAGCTTTGCACTGAATTGATCAGTTCGATCGAATCGTTGAAGAACGAGTAAGTGCAAATTTCGATACTTAATTGCATGCATGTATTGAGTCTTTAAATAACGTCAAATTTCACGTCAAATCGTCACTATTTTATTAAAACGAAATGGAAATATTGAGAATTGAATTTGACTATCAAAAACTAGTTTAATTTCTTAATCAATATATTTGTCTATCATTATATGAACGACAACCCCAATGTTATTTATGAGGATGTGTCATGTGTATATAATGCCAGGGAGTGAATGCCATTATCCATATTGCAAGAACGAAAGTACACTATTCACGAGCTTTCTAATTTATAATAATTTTACAGGTTGAAGAAATATGGCACCTATGACGATTTGCGGTTTCGCATGCTTGCTGCTCGTTATTGCAACAGGATCTCAAGCTAAAACAGTAAGATATAAATACATTTTCGGTGTTCACCAATAATTATTCTTCATCCGAATAACTTTGTAATAACTCATAAAAAAATATGAAACATTACAGATAGACGGAGTTGAAGAGCAATGTAGAAGTAAGGAATCATCACCCGATGCAAAATATTTTGGTGCTTGTAAAGTGAGTATTTTTTAGAATATCGTTCGAGGTTGCATAGATACATAAACAAAATGATCGAATGGCCAAAAAATGTATCGTGACTTTTATCAAGTAAATTTGAAAATCGTCATGCATTACACATTCTTTAAGATTTTAATAGAAATTTGAACAAAAATCTTGTTCATATTCCTGCTTACATTCTGCATATTGTAGTAGAAACAAGAATCGATTGAAATGGGTGTTTCCGACAAATTAAATTATTCATCAATGTAATAATTATACGTTTCATACGTATGTAAATGAGAAAGCGTTGGCGATTCATTGTATTTTGTTAATCCCAATTGCGACAAGATTTCAATGCACCAGTAGTAATTAGTACCGTCGTATTAACTGGTGCGGTTTCACTAGGCTTTCACTGAACCTACGACTCTTTTGTTGGGAAGAAGACTCAACGAAATGGCTTAATTTTGTATACTTTAAAAATTATTTTTTATTTCTAATATTACGGCCGGTGAAATGAGTCTTTACTTCAAAGCCATGATCACAATTTCAGAATTATGATCACGAAGGCGACATATGCGCCGGCTTGAGATGTGCTTATCAGCTTCACACCAAGGACGTTTATTGGGGACGCTCTGTTAGATGGCCATTGGAGGGAACAAAATGCGGCGAGAATAAGGTGAGTGAAAGATAAATTGCTTTACAAAATGAAATGTGGGCATTGTATTTTGGTTGTTTGTCGATCCTTACATTTCCAATATTCTTATTTCGGCAACCATTGACGGTACCTATCATTCTTAGAAAAGCCTTCATATTCTCCACAATAATTCATAAAATGTTGTAGATTTGTTGGAGCGGAAGGTGCAACGAGGTCTCGCCAGCAGACGTGCCAAGTTATAACGGAATTGAAGCAACATACCAGTGCATCATGTCGGAGAGAGGCTAGATTAATAAGAGCCCAGTAAGAGGCTTCACCACTGCTGGACTCCAGATCATTAATGTTGCCGAATGATTTCTTCACCAGTAATGAAATTAAATGATCCGAAAAATAATAAATGGAAATATTGAAAAAATAAAAAGTATCAAGGTTGTTGCAATCTCGCAGCAGTGTTATTTGCTTCCATTATAATATCCAAGAGGAATACCGGGCGAACCGTGAATTCTCGAACAGGGGTGTGAAAAACCATATTAGCGATACAAAACTTTAATTTCGAACCGATATGAATACAAATATTACGTCTTATTAAGATTAGTAGACAGTAAGATTACGTTAATACGATAAGTATACATTATAAATACACAAATATAAAATTAATTTATTTTACAGGCAGTTGATATATTTCAGTTGGAAACAAAATTTCGAATGTATAAGTTTTATTCAATGCCAGTTTATTCGGTGGCCTTCTCGTACCATGAACGAATCGTCTATCTACATAGACATCCGACAGTGCGATTTACGGCAAGGAGATAACACTCTATGGAACGTCTTCATCGCTCGAACGATCTGTCAGATCGGAATCATTGCTTGTTTTAAATACTGTAACGATCGGCTCAAATAATTATTTACTAAGGATGATTGACCCAAAAGCTCGATACGAAACAAAAGTACACAACCAAAAAACGTCTTTGTGCACGGCACAATGTCTTTATTGTCGAGATATATCTTAGCTAAACGTATTATATGGAATATAATTTTGCATACATTGTAAATATATTACACTTACCAGAGACGTCACTTTTGAAAATTGACTAAAATGACTAACTGCATCGTGTTTCAAACTATAAATTTAGGTAATCAAATTTTTTTTTTTTAAAGCTTGTGTATCGAGGGCCCCTCTTAATAATAACGGCGAGTCATGGCGACACGTGGATATTAATGTGGGGAACGGCAACCGGAAGAAAGCAAGTGCACAAGCGGCGAGCGTCGCTTGTGCGAATATGCCACCGCAAGGGAGACTGTACAATCGGTACAATCAATCGACAACGTTCTGTTAAGGCATTACATAGATATCAGTAATTACAGATCGTGAGTTATAGGCATTCGCCGCAAAAGTGTAGCGGCAGTGTAGTCGTTTATTGCGTGTAGGTTGCCGGTGTTCATCGTGGATTCTGTTTTACCGCTACATGAGTTTATTGTCTACCAATTGTTTCACTTCGCTGGTATGTTGTGGGATTCCTTAAGGTCCAAAGGTGCAGCAGTTTATTAAACGAGAAGCGAGAGGCAGATAAGTTAACAAGGCGTAAAATACAACTTTATTGGATAGGCGAAATATAAGTATCGGGAACGAGTATGTTCCATATTTCACGGTCTCTCGACAATTGCCTTCTTTCGTGTCGGAGATGGAAGCGAGTCGAGTATGGCGCCACAGCTGGCATGTGGATGAAAACCTAAGTCCATGGCGAAAACGAACTCTGTGTGAGAAAGTCGGTAACGCACCGACGACATAAACGTGTTACAACTGGCGCCAACCTCCAGGAAAAGGGAAAATATTCGATCAATTAGTTCTTCATGTTTTTCGAGGGATGGCGCTGCTCGTGCCGTTTCACAGTCAACAAAACATATTTTCATTTATTTGTCGATGACTTTATCTGCAAGGCAGTTATCAGGCGGTGAGAATAATTCCGAAAAATACTTCAGGCAAGAAGCGGATGCATTTTCTCAACCAGTCCAAAGCTCACTCTCGATTAGTGACGCTGTTACAAGCTACGAAACTGCAGTTACGAACAGATCGGACAGATCTCGTTGTCATTAGACTAATACGTTTTATAATTTCACTATATCGCTATCATCGATTATATCCTATAATCGTTGCACCTAACAAATAATTTAGTTACAATGTTGGGTAAGCGTTTATCAACTGACGTACCATCTTGTTCTGTTGATATCATTTGTGTTATTGTTTCGTCTTTGTTTAATTCATGACTCGAAAAGTGCTTTTGATCTTTGACGAACCATCTAGGTGGTAGAGAATGGTAATATATCTTACAATTGGTTATTCAAGCACAGCATATAAGATATCAAAAATACAATTAATTAATTCTTCCTATGACTTGACACTAATAAGAAAACTTTCAGTAAAACTGAATTTGAGCCTCGTTCGGCCAACTATCAATTATTAAGCTAATTCACAAACGAAGCTGCCTATTTCATTCCGTTTTATTCAAAATAGTCGTAGACATCATATGCTATTTTTGGGGTGACAAGTGCGAAGGGTGTTGGATACGTACGTGACTTTGAAAAGCATTCGTATTGTAGTATATTAATTTTTAAAATTTTTCATATTATTTTTTCACAATAACTGATTAATTTCAAATGGATCTGTTAAAATATACATTTTTTACAGCGTCTAGAAGTGATAATATTTTTTCGCTACGATGGTATAACGTGAATATTGAGTATTAAACCATTAGTTTGGAAAAGTATAAGCACAATCCAAAAGAGGTGTGGGTAAAGGGTTTAAGCGACAATACATAACAAGGATGAAATAACAACTTACCACTACGCATTAGAAACCCAGGAATAGCCAAAACTGTGGTCTTTGGCTGGTGAACCTGCTCTGAAGAAGGTAGAAACTGTTTCATGGACCGATAAGGTCATGGCTGTAATTGTCTTAACTAGTTCATTGATTATTTGGAAAAGAGTAAAACAATCACAGTATAGTTTTATGCCTCATTATTGGATTCATTTGATATGGAATTGAAACTTAAGCTCTTAAACAAAGAACCCTGTTTCACCACGAAAATGAGCCGGTTCACATGGCTGCTATTGCTGCGACAAAGTTAATTCAATTACGGTACATTAGATAATACGAAATCTTCCCCCATCCACTGTCTTTTCCATACTCGCCCCTTGCGACTTCTTTTCTTTGTCAAATCTTGCTAAATCGTTCTGTGGAAAAAGGTTCACGATTAATGTGGGAAGTTATGTCTGAAGCAAATGCCTATTTTGCAGAATTTCAGGAATCCTATTTATTGGACGGGTTGCGGAAGTTAGAATGCCGTTGATGGAAATGAATATAGTTAAAAGGAGATTATAATGAAAAATAAATTAGAATTTATTGAAAAAATATTCCTTTTTATTTTAAAGTTACCAACTTATTAAACCCTTCTTGTATATGCTGGTTACGTACAACAATTGAAAAAAGGGCCATAAGGTGAAAAAAACTAAGATATGTTCTTGACAGATTATATTTGAGATAAGGTAGAAACGCACAATTAAACTTGGGTCATGAACTTGTGACATTATTGGGAAGGCGCTTGACTCTTTTCTCCCTTGAAATTGGTTTGTGACGTATAGACTTTACAGGTCTAGTAATAATGATTCTGGCTCTGGGATCATTAAGCACGGCAACTGACCATTGCGATGGAAAATCAGATGAATGTGCATCTGTCGTTGGTGTACATAGCGACAGCTTCAATCAGGATACTGACTGGAACAAAGCCACTTCTATCTACCAATTCCATGCAAAAAATATCAATGGCCAAGATGTATCATTGGAAAAGTACCAAGGACATGTTCTAATCATTGTCAATGTTGCCAGCAGTTGCGGATTGACAGACAATAACTACAAACGGCTAGAGTTATTGTATGAGAAGTACAGTGCTTCTAAGGGATTGCGAATTCTAGCTTTCCCTTCCAATCAATTTGCCAGTCAGGAACCTGGAAATTCTTCCCAAATATTGGATTTTGTCAAACAGTATAATGTACAATTCGATCTATTCGAGAAAGTCAATGTTAATGGCGAAGCAGCCCATCCTCTTTGGAAATGGCTCAAGAAGCAGGCCGGTGGTTTTATAACTAACGACATAAAATGGAACTTTACAAAATTCGTTGTGGACAAACGCGGCCAAGTCATCTCTCGTTTCGCCCCTACTACAGAGCCATTGTCACTTGAAGATACACTAAAATCATACTTCTAAACTGATATTTGCATCGAAACTTCCGAATAATGCTTAAAATACTCAAAGACGGAATGTAGAGTACACGACCTCCAGCGTTATAATAAAAAAACGTTCCATCTTCGCATCTACATATACATATGGACATACTCATTGGTAGTATTTTTTTAAAAACTTGTAACATATGAGTCTACATGGAGAATGATAAAATCCACTGATGAAATAAAATGGGGACAAGTGTTTCCAAGCTGATCAGATTTTCATTTGATTACTGAACTGCTTAAATATTATTTCTGCCGGCAATGAACGCTTTTACAGGAATGCACAGGATTTTATTTCTTTATATATGAAAGAACCCCTTTAATGTACAATATTTTATATAGACTATGCAATAAAGAACCAATCGATTAATAGTATTTATTTTCTTATTTCTGTTAATACACACGTATACTGTACAAAATATTGATCCACGCAGCGTTTCTGAATTATGGTTATCGCTTAACTTACCAATTTAAATACATAGAATAGATATATTTATAGATAACAACATTCTCATCTTGTACTCGGTATCGAGAATAGATTGGGTTAGACTGACGCCCTCCATCAGAACATCGTATAGCTGCCTCGTGCAATACTAAATATTCTATAAATACTTTTGTTCGCAATTTTAATATCAAGTTTCCGATTTTTTTTTAATCATCTTATATATATCCAATGTTCATGTGTGGCAATCGATGCAACCCCGAATATCTAATAATCCAATAATACAATACGGATATACAGGCATTTTTCTTCTTTTTCTCCTGTGATGTAGAACCTAGTATATTGCACAAGAATCCTATGTACAAACTTTCATACAACATATTGTTATCTCAAAAACTGATTATCGACACTTTCACGAAAAATTAAGAATCGCAAATCGGTCGTCCTGTATAATCAAAGATTTTTTTTTATATATGATCAAAGATGTTGATGAACCTTCTTCAATGCTTTGCTCACGTTCACGGTCTTCTTTACATTTATTTTTTAATAAAACGCATATCGCTATTGAATAAAGTTTTAACCAAAAATAATTACCGTAAGATAATTCGATCAATCGGATATCTGCAGGGATGAAATTTTTTCAGATTCATCGTGCATTTTGGTATGAAGCGCACGTTGGATATGTAAATATGGACGGTTTCAAATACACAACGCATTTTAGTACCATTATTAATAAATATATGGGATCGAATAAATTATGCGATATCACGCATTTTCCTTAATGCTCACGTTCTCATTGATAGTGGCCATTTCGTGATCTGTGGTTTTATTTCGTCCATTAGCGATCGGTCCAGCGTCTTCACAAGTCTGAAAGAATCAAAGTTTTTTTTTTCATAATTATTTTCCAACAATGAATAATATGTTCAACCTGCGCTATTCAGGGACAATTTTGATATCAAAGAGCGAAGGGACTGAATGTCGAGAAGAGGAGCTAAGTGATAAGAGATAATATAAATTACCCATAGTTTCTTGTTGTATTTCTACCTTGTAGGATGGATTGTCGTAAGCAGCCGTGGTCTTTCTCGGTGATATGTCTGCCTTACTGCTCGATCTTCTCTTCATGAGCATCATCAGCAGTATGAGAGTAGATAGAATTGCCAAAGAAGCAACAATCGCAACGATAACCAGAGGACCATAATAATCACCTTCGTGAAGTGGTATCGATGCTAATTTCCCTGAAAGAAGAACTTGCACGGTGAGTACTGCGTTTGCATATTTAAAAACATTTTTTCATTTATATTCGATCGAGTATAATTATTTATAATATTTATCAAATATTTCCATAAGTGAAACACACCTTGTTGTGAAATTCCTGCTGGCAGTACAATTCCGGGTTTTGTAACGAAGTCTTGTACGTTGCTTTTTTTTATCCTTCCATTAGTCAGGTAAATCTCGATCCATAAACGATAGCGAGTTCCCGGTTTAAGATCGCTAACCAGGGTCTTTGCGGGTGAGTCTCTCTTGGCGATCTTAAATGTGCTAGTGTCCTCTTTCCCACTGTCGCTTTGATAGATCGCTCGATAAATATTTACGTACTTGTCCTCTGGATAAGGTACTCCGCTCCAGGAAACCTCTACTGCCGTAGATTTTATCGTCTTTATCTCGACTTTCACATCAAAGGAATACGGGTCAGGTTCGACCGCTGTGACTACTTGAATCTGTATATGAATAAGAACATTCAATTTTTTTTACAATCATCATATCAATATGAGTTCCTTAAATCTAAAATCTAAAAATCCTTTAAATATAAAAAAACTACCAGCCGGACTATTGAATCTTAATTCGAGAATATCTGATGACTTTTCATAGGTCGTTATATATCGAATTTTAATGTTAACCCTGTGAAATCTTCAAGGTATGCTTTATACACAGCCGTCTCGATCGACAGCTTCGATTTTTAGATTCTGGCATATTTTCAAATGAAAATAAAAATTTCGAAAAATCCTTCGTTCGTTCGGCAGATCTTGACGTCCTTTAACATTGTCGTTTCGTATGTTTTAGATCTTCGTATCGTTTCAGTTTTTTCTATTCCTTGGTCTATACTTCTTCTCTACTTCTTGTAAAAGAAGTTTTGTTATGATATGGCAGGTAGCAAATATATAGTAACAAAGGTGAAAAGAGACCAAAGGGTGGAAAAACGGGACATCGTGATGGAGTGAAAGTGTATAAAGCTTAAAGGTCGTACATATATGAATCTCTATCGATCATTAACTACATAACAATGTAGTATCATAACTGTCTTTGACAGCAGTAAACAGAAATTTAAGCGATTAAGCACCCCTCTCTTACGATACTCTGGCAAAATGCCAAATAACGTATATTCAAATTTTCCATCGTTCGAATATTGATATTAAAAACTAAATTTTATAATTACATTTCAATAAATTTCTATCGATTCCACTTACGGTCTTCTCACTGATGAGCTCGGTAGTTTGTCCGGGGAACGGTATGATGGAAATTCCAATTTCATAGTTGGTCGCCGGTTTAAGATTCTCGATAACGTAACTCGTAACTGCACGATGTATGAGCGGTGTGGCAGCATAAACTTTGCCATCGTGTTCCTTGTAACGCAGCTGCACCCCATCAATAAATTGCATCTCGTATTCAGTGAATTTCTTCCACATAACATTAATCCACGTTGAGTTTGTCTCCACGAGCCTGAGCTCGGAATCCACTGGAATTTGGGGTGGCAAAGTTGGCAATTCCTCGTGTCGATCGAGTGTACGAACGCTGTATATCTTGCTACTTGGACTATTAGCAAGACCTCGAAGATTCACCGTCACTCGAACCTTGTAATCGGTAGATGGTTCCAGGCCATCCAACTCGAATTCTAATTGAGGCGTTGCTATAAGATCGTTCGGTGGTATGAAGATCTGTGACTTCCACGTCGAAGGATCCGGATTCCTTCACAAGAAGACATACGAATAAACTGTTATTGCACATGGGCAAAAAATGCGATGGATTTTTTAAAGCAAAACCGAACGATCAACGAATTAGGTTCAAACACCGATAATTGGAATCCGAAATATATACAAAATTGAAAATTTTGTTTTTGGAAATGTATTCGTTTTTCTACGAATATAGAAAAGACAAAAACATTGAATCGTTTTGTTTTATCTCAGATCGAAGGTTTGCATTAAAATGGAAAACAGATATGTTTGGATTATCGAATGAATTATCCATAAATTTCAAGTTATAATTGTCGGTTGCTCATATCTTGAGCACAAATGAATAGCAAAATCGAGAAGATAAAGAAACGTCCAAGTAGGAAACTTACGCCTTATCGCTCGTGTACCGTAGCTCGACGCGTGCCTGAAGGCCCACGAAAATCGGCGGCACCATAAAGACAATACGAATGGTACTGTCGTCAAGGGCCTCCAACGCTTTGACGGCAACCTCGTCCTGTGAGCTCGGATGGATTTGAGATGCACCAGGGAATCCCGGGATACCACCAAGAATGGGAAAACCCGGTGGAACATCGTGATGATCCAAACCTGCGTTATATCGACAAAGAAACATTGTACCACCAAGTTTTTTTCAGCAGCTAACATCGATTTGTGTAGATCGAACTTGACCGTCCGGACGAAAATTAAACACCGAATACACATTTTAAGCGAAGTCTCCAGCCTACTCAATGTTTAGTCCGAACGCCACATAAAAGTACTACACGACATTATTAAAACCCCAATGTTTTAAATACATGGTACTTACAATAAATAATTGATAGATTAAATGACTGTTAAGTTTAACACGTGAAATGAAATGCTGACCGTGTACAGTTAAGCCATGGGAGAGCTGCTAATCCATGACAATTCATACGATGTTGGGAGAGCTCTTAATACATGAGCATGAATATAAAATTGTCATAAATTATACAAAGCGATAAAGCGTGCTATATATATCGTCGAAAATGTAATGAATAATTTGTGTCCATGGCTAAACCATAGATAATTTTTCTCGAATATCTAGGATTCTTACAAACCCATCGCCGGCGCTTTCAAATCATACGTTTTTCATACCACATGCTTAAGAACAGCGCCATCTGTTTTAATAGTTCATACTCTAGCTAAATTCTCTAATCTTTGCATGCGTTAAGATACAAACGGCATGGCTTGAAAGAATCCCAAAGAGGAGAGGGAAAAACGACGTTATCGTATGTAATTTTTTCACTGCAATGCGATTATGAGTTGCTTTACCCGTCGTATCAATGTCGAATAAAAAAATAATATGTTTTCGCGCAGCGACGCAGTATGGCATTTGGACTATTTAGAAAGATGCCCCATAAGAACAATCAGAAAGCGAATTTGTTCATGCGGGTGGGAACGAACCTGACTGGTTAGGCGAGGCTTGTACGACGAACGGATGGTTCAAGTGAGATGAACTTGATGAACCGGGCAAGCGAATGTCGATGCCAAGAGGTAAGTGCGGTGGTGGCGGACCCGCGGCGTCCGGATAGTTATGAGCGATTGGGGCTTGACCGGGATAACGTTGAAAGGGACCGAGATTTGAATCGTGCTGGCTGATATGAGCCAAAAGTTCTTCGATCTGCTGCGGCGAATTCGGAAGTTCCGACGTGTGTACATGATAAGTGGTCTGTCCGTTTTCATCCTTGTGGGACACGATTTGAGGCTTCTGTATCGGCTTGTTCTTGTTGTTATTATTATTATTGTTATTTCCAGGCAAAGGCGATCCCTGGCCAAAGTACCCTTGGGTATCTTTGTGAGCTGCGATCTGTCGATGAATGTCGTAAAGATCCGGATGACCCTGGGGCGGAGGGTGTTCCAGATGGGTAAGACCCGGATGCTGCTGATTGATCAATCGATAGAGTTCTTCCGGCAAGATTTCAGGCTCGACAGGATTCCTTTGACCCGGTGGTTTTGATTTTCCGGGCTGTTGGCCGGGTTTCATTTTGTATTCGTCGACGTAACCGTCCGTTATTTTCTTTTTCGGTACCGTAGGGACAACGAAATTGGGATCGCGATAATCGGGTCGCATATGTAACGCGGGTCCTCCATAAGGGGGCCCAGCATCTGGGTTTTCATATTGATTAACGAAATGAGTAGGTGGTATGCTCTCGCCATTGTTTGGAACAAATACGAACGGACCTCCTGGTATATCGGTATACGGCTTGAGCGGAATGAATTGCGGCTGTTCCGCTGGATGCCCAGTTTTTTCAAGGGGCGGCAGTTTGTTCGGATTCACCGGACCCGTCATATTTGGATTTTCCAATATTTTTGTACGCGTTGGGGCGGGTGTCGATTTTTCAAGGGGAAATCTATCCGGAGCCAAAGGACCGGGGAATCTCTGAGAAGAAGGTTGCTGATCCACTCCGTGATTGCTGTACTGCTGGTCCGTTTCTTTGTGTGGCTTGACAGGATCCAATGGCTTTTTCGCGTCGAACTTTGATTTGGTTTTTTCCTTCGGTGTGGGAACTGGCTTTTCCGTATGAGCTGGCAAACGGAATACTTGATCGAGGCTGGGCTGGGTCGGTTTGTAATCGGGACTGTAAGGACCGTTGTAGGCTACCGTAGGATGCCCCGGATCCATGGGATAATGTAATAGTCCGTTATTAGGAATCTGGTCGGGAGTGTAATGTGTTGGTAAGGTGCTTGTTGATTCCTGGCTACCGTGCTTGACTACTAGCGATTTGTTATTCACTTTTTCGGTGGTCTCGATGACCTTATGGTCTGTGAATAAGGGGCCGGGGTACGCGGTCGTCACGTCCATTCCTGCAATGATAGTAAAGTCCATTTTGTCACGATGATATTTGTCCACTTTCACAAATCAGTCTTGAATTTTGTCCAAATCGTCCATGCATATGTGAGAATATTTCACGATATTTTAGCCACTCGATTTCTCGTGACGCGTTGTACAGATGTTTGATCTTTTGAAGTGTTCTGTGATGAAACTTGATAGCATTGTTGCAAACACAAGACACTACGATCTTGCGAAGACAACGCAAAAAATCGAGTGGCGTAAATATAATGAAATGATGTATGAGTATTTACAGTGATGAATTAAAAAAAAAGACCGTTCTTCCTATTTACAAACTGGGTATTTCCCATCAGGGAGCGCATGCATCGAGTTCGGTTTCACTTCGAGAAAAAAACCACGAACTATTTGTTTGACATCGATTATTATTGATGATACGCGTATTAGGGTCTTGCAGTCGATAACAAGTCCAAGGTAAAGTGAGCAACACTTTGAAAGGCTCGAATGACGACGTTAATGGAAGAAAACGTGCAGGGATCGCGCACAAGTCCGCTTGTGACCAGTCAGATCCGTCCCATTATTCATAGGACTCCTTTTTTGTAGTGCAAACTGTGTTCAACTTTCATAGCGGGTCCTTAAAAATAGTTCGGAGATCAATCCAATTGGAAATTAGTCCTCATGCTTACGGTACATTAGTTTTTGTATTACAGATCAAAAAGCATAAAGTTTAAACGTTCAGGCCTCGTGCTTATCGATCAAAGACCCATATACGTATTTCTAAGATCGCACTCTTTTCTAGGCTCCCTCCCAACGGCCGACATATCAGTCTTATTATCTTGAGACTTTACATCAATTAAAGACCATTCGGATTAGTAGCGTTCACATAGTTCATTAATGAAGAAGCTGAATATTTCAATATCCTCAATACGGAAACCGGAAGACATTTCGTTAAATAAATAAGAAATAGAGAGAGAGAGAGGACTTACCCATCGCTGAATGCATTCCCGAATGATCGCAGATCCAGTGCGAGCAACAATCGTCGCCCGGCAACTGAGCCAGGACAGCTTGATTCGAAGGACACTGCAAATTTTGAGGTGGCACGGCCGTGACCGGTGGACATGCCGCTTGGCAAGACACATTGCCCATCTCGCAGTAACATCTCTTTTCGCAACCAGTTACATTTATCGGCAGCTCGCTCCAATTGTCGTAACTCAATCCTTCGTACATGCAAGATCCGTTGTTCCGACAGCGTACTTCCTGCGGGGATTTTTGAAATATTTAGCCATACGATAAATCCAATATACCGTTTTTTTTTTTTGGAAACTTATGTTGGACTGTTTATGAAAACCATGATGACTAAAAGAAGGAAATCTTACCTGCGGACAACATTGAGGAGCTTTCGGGGCAAAGTTGGCCGGTACTGTTTCCCAATCGAGACAATGTCGATCAAGCACATCAAGGCCAAAGTCCGTTGGACACTCAATTGTGACGCATTCGGTCTTAGCTCCTTCGCCGCAGGTGCAGAATGATATACACTCGTCGTACCACTCGGCACCGATTTTGTACAACTTTCCACGATGGCTGCACGAACCCTTGTCCACTTTTTCCGTTATGTTCGTCTTTATCACTTCCGCCGGTAGGAAAACTTGAAGCGGAGGTCCCGTACGACCTCCTTCGGTTACGCGTACGTAGTAACTGCGAGCTGGTTCCAAGTTTGTTATGATGCCACCTGAAGAAAATCGTGATAAGATCAGTCAGGTATAGTCCTGATTTGAGTTGCGAACCAATTTGTACTTCAACATGTAGAGTGCTGGAGCCCTCATTATCGCGTTTTCCTTACTCTTGTCCGGTTTTTGCTGTCTCCATACATGGTTGTTCTCGGATATTTCGACTACAACGTCGTTCGATAATTCCGATGATAATTTCAGCTTGATCGCCGTCGAATTGAGAACTTTGACGTTCGTCAGATTGACCGATAGATCACCCGAATTTTCCGCTTTGATCTCGTGATCACCCAGTGTAACGTCGCACAGTGTAATTGTACAACACGAATCTCTGTAATCAATGTGGCAGTTTTATTAGCTGTAAAATTTAAAGAATGTTTCAAAGTGAAGGAGGATAAATTACCGAGGATCGGTCAAAGCGACGCAACGATCGTGCTGGTTGATTCCAGAAGACGTTTCATTCGGTGGACACCTTGGTTCACATTTCAAGACACCTCCAGCTTCGCACACGCAAATCTTCGAGCAACCTTCTTCGACTCGATGTCCTCTTGCCAAGGTTTTGTTCCCGTATGCACAAGTCTCGTCGGGTTCGGTATCTTTGAAATGATAATTATGGGTATAATAAGTAAAGGGGACATTCTTCAAGGTTGACAGATTTTTAAGAAACTCATAGCTCATGGGAATAAATCAGAATATCATGATTCCTTCATACATACCTGAGTCGGCGCATACCAGAAATGCACAGCATTCATCATTTCCGACCATTTGTTCGCGACAGTAAGGATCTTTATTACGCCCAGCTCGTAATGTCGGACTACGACATTTTGGCTCGCAGTTTGCAATTTTGCCTCCCTCGGTGCAATCGCACGTCTCCTCGCAACCTCTGACAATTTTTTCGCCAATTCCATAAGTCTTATTTCCATCGATGCATCCCATTGCAACAACAGGAAAGAGGGGCAAGGATACGTTCATATTCGTTTGGTTTCGCAACGCCACGTAATCTCCACCTATCCCAAATGAATATTATATCATTCTGATAAATGTAACATAAATGCGAAGGAAATTGGATTTTGGAAGGAAATATAAGTATCAAAGTTCTTGAGGCATTGGAATTTCAAAACATCATTGGATATTATCATAGGTAGCAATGTTCTCAGCGGATGTGAATACAAAGCTGGTTATTTCATAGTACATTGAATATCCCACGTTCGTACGCGAGTCGACGACTGCAGTACCCACCTTCGACTTCCTTGTCCTCATCATCCATACTAACGTCGCTGAGATCCGTTAGATTGGCGTGCAAAGAATTTGTCGGCTCTGGAGCCGATATGTTCAACGCACGGCCTCTCGACATAGCCGTAGATTCCTCCCTCTCCTCAGCCGCTTTATCAGTCGCATTTTCTTGCACGCTCGTCGGTTCACCACGTACAAGTAAGGGAATATTCAAGCCTTTCGAAGAATTGACAATCTCCGATATTTTTTCTATACTCGACATGGGCGTTGTCGTCATCATCGAATCGATAAGACCCGATTTCGATAAATTGCCCGTTTTGTCGTCATCTTTAGCTTTTTGGTACTTCGCATCTGTTTTCTGTTTAAATTCCGTCACGAGCTTCTTCCTTCCTTCGGTCGTCATCTTCGATTCTGAATCCTTCGTAAAAAGGGCCTGTTTCGTGCTTTCGGTACTGATTTCGATTGGAGGGATTTTCGAATTCGGCGATGGAATTCGGACCTCCTGACCGGGGGTTTCCATATCCAACGATACAACGTTTGGCACTTCATTTTTTTCTTCTGAAAAACAGGATAAACAATAACGAATTAATACCGATCGAGAATGCCATCGACAGAAAATACAAAGCTATCGCAGGTCAAGAGAAACGAGAAAGGGGGAAGGAGCGCAGAGGCAGCAAGAGCGTCGACAACAAGATGGCGAGTTCAGCATTGACACCACAAAATGGCGGCAACGTTAGCTAGAACATTCGCAAGATCGCACTGTAATTTGAAAACCTAAATCCCTTCTTAATTTCCCAATAGCCACGTCTAAAAGTTCAAACTCACCGAACGTTTTCTCACAAATAAATTACCGTCGCCGGTCTACAATCGATAAATAACGATAAATAACGATCTGCCATTTATTCAAAATGTACTGTACAACAGTAGCTATCATAAAACTATCGAGTCAATTAATAGTCCCAGCTGTGTAACAAACATTGACCAAGGTGAAAAGACTGTAACGAGATAAGCGAGGCAAATGCGAGGTGGGTGACAATATGCGCGACAATAGAACCAGGAGAAGAATGTTTGCTTGTGTCCCCAAGTGTTCTATGGCCACCGGAAGTGCGTTTCATGGTCGCGTATGATTACGTGGTCTTACTTTGTATCGAATTTCGCGTGAAAATATGCGTCGAAAGTATTTCATTGGGGGGAAACGTTGCTAGGCTTCGACTGCCGCCGGCAAAACCCCTCTACACCGCTTTTTTCCTACATAATTCTGAATCCTCCTTGGCTCCTGGAACCAGAAGTCTTTCAATGCTTCAAGTTCAATTTTATAATGTGACAAAATTTTGAGATTTTTCAAACTTTCATTGGACGAAAGTAACTGCTTGAAACGAAAACGCAAAAATGACGAGATAAATAGAAAGGTGGAGTCGTCGAGTGAAGCGAATGGAAAACGCGTATTGTGCACCTTGCTAGGCGTATGCGTTTCAAAGTATAACATAGCCCCAACGGCTGTGTTTACTGGCTTACAACTCGCCGGATTTTCCTCAATAATCTACATTACGATAATCATTTTATTTCATACGATACGGTCGAGCGATCAATGCGACAGTCGCGCATTGACCACAAGCTCGTAGCTGGAGAACAGAAATACCTCGCAGCGTCTATCTCTTCGACACGCTTCCAGCACTCACGCACTTATGCATCTTGCATTTATTGCTCGCTCGATGGTGTATTTACACTCGAATACGAAAACGACCTGCGGCTACTCCGAACCTTTTCCAATTAAGGAAATTTATCCTCCTCTGGGACTCTTACAATCGACGATTAAGCATTGTCATTGAAGGATCTACCGACATTTGTCACTTCCAAAAAATACTCTCCGCAACGATTGAATTGTTTCTATTTGACGTTTGAGAATAAATTAATCGCAGGATATCTCAGAGAGTAGTAGCCAGAAGAAACCAACGTTAACTCGTTTTCACGACGCTCGCGACCTTTGAGCGAACTGGTATACCGGTCTATCGCGTGATGCCTGGAAAGAGGGGAAACTTGAAGTACGGCTAAAGTTTTAAATAGTTTCTCTGCACACTTGCCGAGATAAATCTTGACGTAAACTTTGACGATTGAACACACGACGAGTACGAGGAAAATGATATCGGCAATTTGTCACCAATGCGAATTTAGGAATTGGTCGATCGAGCTGTAGCCCATTGCGAAAATTCTCTCCGAATCGATGGCCCACTGAACGATTCCTCGTCGCTTCTCATCAAAACATTCGATATCATCCTAAACCAGAAAGGAGTAATGGATAAGCCACTAATGGATCCATCTTGACCGGTATAGGGAAAGCGGAATGAACGATAGTACATATGGAACATAGAGCAGAAGTGGTACGTCCACTCGAGAACTACGAGTCGGTGTCTATCTGGAAATCACGACGTGATCGAGTTGCAAAGTTGCTGTGCAGACAGGAGACGCCAACGTTCACAAGGCAAACTAGAAAATTGCATGGGTATAAACGTATGTATCTCGTTCAGAGGTGACCATTTGAATTTGCTTGAAGCAAACTCCTACTTGTTGCTTATTGATGCGATAAGTATAAACGTGATACACAATTATCTTCGTGAATATAACTTCTCTGCTAGCCATTGTTCCGTTTGTTCCTTGTCGAACAAACGCCCGAATGCGCCCTCTCGCTCGCGTTAACGAATGCTCGTTACCCGGATTATAAAGAGATGGTTCAGACGCGTGTGTTTCAGATAAAAATTTTCCCAGCGAGATTGGGAAATCAAATTCCCGGATAGAGATCTATCGTCGCAGGCTAGTGTTGCAATGCTGTCACTGGTCGATGCTTGATTGGGCCTAGAATTTAGAAGACTCTGCCATCAGCATGCTAGAAAGTTATTTCGAAAGATCGAAATGCTCTTATTAAGCACATAAAGTTTGTTGAATTACACGAAATAATTTTTAATTGAGTGAAGAAACACTCTTTTCTCTACTTCAGTATTGTTAATTAAAATTGCGTTTATTACGACGGAAATTTTTGTTAACTTCACCGACAAGATTTTGAATAAAGTAGAAACAAACAATGAAAATGTTTTAAGGCAAAGAGACTTCATTTTTTATTTATAATGCGAGCCGCCGGTGATAATTGAGAGTTCAAACATTGGTGGATGAAAATCGTTCTTATAACGAGTACTCGAAGACATCAAAGAGACCGACTCAATTCAGCCTGCAGAGAGACAATCGATTCACATAAATAAATCATAATTACATTCGATCGAAGGATATTTTCAATGGTAATGCTACGTTACGTTGGTACTGATTGAGAATTAAAAATATGTCCCACAAGAGAACGGTAAAGGGATTGGGAACGCTCGCAGCCTCGAGCCAGATATAATCGAGAGAGCGAGTGGCACAAATCTTTTTCTTTTCATTGTGGTCGGTGGTTCAAGCTCCCTCTTTTTTTATTCCCTGCATATTATTGTCAATGATAGCGAGTACATGTAATTCGTTCACAAACAATATTTTGTTCATCACAAAAAGTCAATTTCGTTCAGAGTAAAAATAATCCGATAATTATAAAATTATTCGTCCGTTTAAACTTCGATCGAGTTAAATTAAAGCTTCAATCTTTGAAATTGAATGTTAAGCTATCATCTAGTTGAATTTCTACATTCTACAACGATTCTTCAATTGAAAAAATGGAGTATTAAAAAAACCGCAACATGCGATCAATTATCGATCTTGTAATCACTGACGAGGAAACCGATGATCAAACTCATATTGATCGATCGACCGTAAATCCCGCATATTGAAACGATGTACAAGCGGGTAGCAGTACGTAATAACAGACACATCTGGACTCGAAGCTTAGTCAGTTATCAGAACGAAATGTGGCCTCGCGTCGTTTGCTGGATCGTGGAACGTTCGCGAAAGAATTTGCACGATTTGTGCTTAATAACGGAAGTTAAACGCGAGGATAGCATAAGACACGCGTGTATTATATGCAACATCTGCTCATCGCAATATCTTTTTATAAAATAGGTTCAACTCGAAAGCAGTACCACGTTTGAAATTCGTTCCTCTTAAACAGCAAGGAAGATTTGCTCACGTTGCAAATGTGGAATAATCGTACGAACGAAGAAAAAGAACGAATATACCGAAGTAGGACAGGCGCGTGCTACGAGCCGCAGCTGTTGGTACCGTTTTTTTTCCAGCAGAGTCCACATGAACGACCAAAAAAAATAATGTTAGACTCATAATCCAACTGACTCGATACATAACGGTGGAACTAATCGAGACTAACGGCAGCTTCAGGATATTCCCTAATGCACCAAACGAGATGGAAAAAAAACGTGCATATCGTTGGATATTGTACGGTAATTACGCATGCCAGAACGAGCACGATTAAGAAATAAAACGTCTTTCTATTTATATCACTCGAAATTCTTTTCATAGGTACTTCTGTATTTGCGCTGGGTGGATAGGAAGCCTTCTCCTTATTTCGATAACAGTCTCATCTCGATATTCTTAAAAATAATTATCTTCCTATCGACCGATTTCGATTTTTAATCGAAATGCGATTTTTCGAATTCGATTTTTAATTCGAAAAATACGATACGTATTTTGCCAGCGGATTTTCAAGATGAGTTATCTCGTCCTACTAATTTGTGAAATAAATGGGCTTAATTGCACTATTATCGGTAAGTGGACGTACTTAGAGTACAGCTATGTCGAGAACCGAGAGACGAGATCGTTGAGGCATTAAAAATGAAGTTGGCCTACTCGCGAGTTTCTTGCAGATAAAATGTGACGCAATGTGTCTCGCCTGGTTCTTCGCCCACTCCTTCATGCATAGAAATATATATTCACACACCATTCAAGATCTTCGTCGTCTTCGTTTGTTTCCTTATCGAGAAAATTTCTGATGGAATCGATGACTCTGCCGATGGACGGACAATGACTGACCTGATTTATCGTTAAGTACGTAAAGTTTCGTTCATTTCTTCGCTTTTAATATTTTCCATCTAATTACTCATTTCAAAGCCTTGGAATACGAACCACCAGCCTTTTATAGAAATTGTGTCGTACACACTTGAAAATAAGAAAGTTTATTCATTTCGAATTTTCTGTGTTAACGAGTCACTAAAATTGTTTCGACCACGGGATATTAGTGGAGACCGTTCCAACGCTATCTAAATGTGCAAACATATTCATCTCGCGATATAAATTAATTGAACATTAAATAATTTATAAGAGCGCAGACTATGTTTATTATTATTCAGATAATTATCTAAAAGTGAAATTTAATAATCGTCGATCGTTGGTTAAAAAATTGGTATAAAACAGGCTTGATATAATTTGCATGTAATCGAAGATAAGCGAGATCTCTCACAATCAATAATTCATTAATTTAATTGTTCCAAATGGCTAATTCTTTATCGCAAAATCGTCTCGTTGACAAAGTCTGACGAATTCTCGTTCTTCAAGATTATCGTCACCGAGCAACCACGAACCAATACATTAATTACAACGAGAGCAATTTCAATCTGTGAAAGAAAATCGTAACTTTATTAAATCAACGTGCTCTCATAAATAGCCCAGACTTTTTTCTTTTTAAACCAACCAGCCACTTTATTTCGGAAGGGACTTTACGGCCGATAGATTCATAAGTCTGTGGTCGAGGAAAAACGTAACGGGTACGCGAAGTGACATCGAAATTCCAGTGGAATGTTTCAGTCGGTTAGCCGAGCTCCGGGCTCTTCGCTCGAAGTTGAACGAGCGACAGAAGTGTTCTGCCGAACCGAAAGAAAATCCTCGAGTTGAATCGACGGTAAGCCTACCGATTGTTCTTCGAGGCAAGAAACGGAGAAGCAAAAGGAGACTTCGACGAACGATACGAACGGCGAACGTCGCGGTGGCGCTCGCTCGAGGTTCCTTACCTCTCTCCGAGCCATCCCATTGCACGATCGACTCAACCTCCACCGTCCTACCTGGGCAAAATGTTATTAGCTCTATCCGTGAGAGACAACAACTCTAAGTTCGCGTTAGTGGTGCTCGACCGAGCACGATATCTCGTAATCGACTTCCATCACTAACATTTCTCTCCCCGCAACTCCCATCCTTCTCTCTCCAGAAATATATTTATCAACAGGCTCTTTGTTCCTCGACAAACCCACATCGATCATTTTCCGATGTAAACTTTATCGAAGATATCATTTTTCAACTCATCGAACAAAATAGGAATAATTTTTAATAAACACAAAAAAAGGCGATGAAAATTATTCGAAAAAACGAAGAAGAAAAATTAAAACGAAATCCGATAGCGATCGTCGCAAATAATGAGTAACGAGAAAGAAAACGTGTCACTACCTGCGTACTAAATCGTCTGGGAGTTGGAAAAAAGGGACGGGAATATCCGTTCACCTTTCTCGAGCGAGTATCGAAGGACGATCGGATTCCAGCTTCGACATACTTTTGTCCCGTTCGATTTTTTACGGTAATAATAATATATAATACCGACACGTTTTTACCGTGTAATAAAATAAATATTCTGCGCAATCAAACGGTGTGTACGACATATAACGTAACTAACGCACAACCGCTTGTTTTTCCGTGAGTATTATTTTTATTACCGCGCTCACTTTAGATTCCTGCGTAACGCAACACAGAAGCTCCGTGGAATTAATTTCATCAACGTCCTCTAACTTTCTGCACGATTGTTCGTATCTCAAGGGAAATTCAAAAACTACTACCCAAGTCCGTTTTTTGCGATATAATTTTAGCGAAGCTCGGGCTCGCTATTACGAATTTTATGGGCTTTAAAGTTGTATTCTCCGTGATAGGCCAGGAGTAAAACTTTCGAAAATTTCGAGCCATCCTAACAAAACTTTCTATAGAAATGGACCATCCTGAAATATTGAAAATATCTGTATAAAAACCGCACATAGCTATTATTCGAGGGTGTAAAATTCAACAAGTAAAATCGTAGTAATATTGAAATATCCACAATTTTCTAGCCACAAGCACGTGTTAAAGTAATTATTACCACAGTATATTCGTAGATATAGATATACGAACGTATATTAATCGAGCGAGGGTCTCTCGTGGTGAATCACCGAGGCGAAACGGAAAATTTCTGAATGAAGTAGCCAACAATGAACGAGTCCTCCTGCGATAAATATTTTACGCCGCGCGCAGCGACCTCTGTAATTACGAATCGTTATGACTTATCGTTTATAGTTGTTGTTAGTTAGAAAAAATAATAATAATCTCGATTAATCATCAAATATAATTAATCACATCGTATAGGAATGAAGAAAATATCACGATCAAGATGATAATCGGCATGTACGTGCTTCAACGAGTGTCCTAATAATAATTAAAGCGAACGAGAAGAATTTCTCACGCTAGCTAATAAATGGTCCCACGTGTATATATATATAATAAAGCGACGAAGAATTTAAAAGAATCCGAGGTGTGTGAACTGTAACGTAAGTCGAGGAATACATCGGGTTATTAGCGCGTACCGGTAAGTGTATGTGTAAGTTTCCTGCTGGATCCTCCTTCTCGCGCATTGTTTCGACTTTAATTATTTCATCCGTTAGTCGAGCTACTCCGAGTTTCGTTTTATAAGCCCGGATAGTGAGAAGAAAGAAGAGAAAAGAAAAAAACGAGGTACGCAAAAACGTCACGTGGCTGTGTGGTCGTCGCTTCTGTCGGTTCGACAACGAGTCATGCCCTAAGCCCTCGCCCACGTGAAGACGGAAGCAGGAAAAACCAACGGTTCTCGAACGATATCTCTCAGGAAGCGTTCAACGCTCAACCGCGTTCCTCCATCACCAGGATGGAAGGACGATCAACGAAGGACAAAGACTCGATGACGAGATAAATAAATCACCGAAATCCTCGCGTCGGTTCGTCTCGTACTGATGCGTGCGACGAAACCGACCGACAGGAAGAATCGATTGAAATCCGTGACATACGTGGTAATGAAACGAAAGTAATTCGGTAAAATCGTGAAATGCGTGTCAACGAAAAGAAATTTGGTAAATTTAGCGATTTGCTATGATTTCTCACCTCGACCAGGAAGTAGGTAGGCGGTACAGTTTTTTTTTTTTTTTTTTTTTTTTATTAATGATCTGGGCTCTATCTCGTTTCACTCCTTATCCACACTTTCTATCCCTCTCGTCGCTTTAAAAAAACGCTCGTACGTAGAAATATACAGACTCTAGCTCGGATTAATTTTCTTCGTACATGAAAAAAATCTGAAAATATTGGTAAAAAAAAAAGATTTCATCCGTAAAAATCTTTGCCGAGTTATGTTGATTAATAATTTCTTTTCCGGACGACCATTAGAATAGATTGTATCTATTCTCGATCGTCGTAAACGTTATACGTCGCGAACCGTGAGTAAATATCCTTTATCGAGATTTCCTCGAGTATCCTGGAGGGAGTTTTTTACCGTATTGTTATGCAGATAGCTAATATGTATGCATAGAGGCGTGAGTCAATGATTCGTGGGTCCCGCATACTCGCGCACGATGTTATTCACTCGACGATGTCAAGCCGAAACAACGAAAGCAAACGAAACTTTCTTTCTTCGCCTACCTCTGTATTCCGTACAAAAGACCGGTCATGAGACGGTGAATACCTTATAACACGTAGCTCTCGCTCGATCGAGCCGTGTGTTTTCACTTGGAGCTTTGAAACACGCGGCTATTCACGGTCGATCATAAATTATTGGCTGCGCGATGATCGAAGCCTCTCCCGATTATTATTTCCAACGAGCTCGTACCTTTTTTATTCCGTATCCAATCCTTTCGTCTCGATAATCTTCGAAATATCATTCATTAACTTCATTATATTGGCGTCGTATTTGAAAATTATAATGATAATTTGTTTACAGTCCAAGAGAGATAAAATCCTGAAGAATCATCGCCGACCTATTGTCATGCGAGGAATAATTTCGAGTCGAATAATCTCCAATGATAATTATTGAAAATTTAAAAATAGAATAGAACACGATACCATTGTAACAAAAAATAAAAGAATCCAAAGGATTCTCAAGACGCTTAAGGGGTGTAAGTTTCTGGTGCAGAATCGTCGAATGGCCTTGACAAGTTTTCTAGCGCGACGTGGAATGGTCAGGCTCGCGATACGACTCGTTTCGACGTCGAATCGTAAGAATCGAGGCCGGTATTCCCGTTCTCGAAAAAAATGATGATCGAAGCCGCCGCGACCGCATATACAAAAACGTATTAAAAATGCATGACTTTCTCTCCATTTTCATCGTGTGTAAAACCGTTGAACGATACCGCTTATAGGAGGAACATATTCGAGCTCATCGTCGCGCCAGTCGGTATCCATCGATATTAAAATAATCGTTCGATATTTCTTATCCCCGATGGTTATTTTTATTCGTCGAACGTCGTAAGTATCGAAATGGACCAATATTTTTCGGCTTGGTACGTTTTTAACGGAATTGGGGATTGCGTTAACGCTTAAGAAATAACAGACATTCTTGTAAAATAACGCATCACCAATCAGGCATGTAGTCCCGCCGGCATTGCCGCCAGGTCGAAAAATACCAGACGGGAACGCGGTTAGTGCCCTGCAGACTCGATTTCCCCTGTGGAATCCTCTCCGTGCAGCGAGCTCGCACGAGCGACAACCACAACGAGCGACTAACTTTCCAGCACCGGTGGCCAACTTGTACAACTCCTCTCTCTCTCTCTCTCTCTCTCTCTCTCTCTCTCTCTCTCCCTCCCTCTCTACGATGCCAATAACATCTCGAACTAAGCGCTTGCCCGATAGTTCGAATATCATTTTTCCCTCATTTCGTTCCATCTCGACACTATGAAAACGTTTCTTCGAAATATTCCAATATAATTGGGTCCGTTGACCTCGATTCGAATAATTTCGTGGCAAATATTTTCACTACGAGGCACGAACGAATGCACGTACAGATGACGCATATAAGATCTACCGTTACTTACTTTGCGTTCGTTCGCTTTGCCATATTCGGTTATTCACGCTGTAACGACAGCCACGGTAATTGTTGACAAATTTTTACTCACGTCCTTGTTTCAGATACATTTTGTTTATGTTTCTTTGCTCGTTACCTCGAAGAAGGTCAAGGTGACTTCGAGGGCTTAAAACTGAGATGAAATAAGGACGATCGTGGGTCTTCGATCCTTAACTCCGTCAAAGGATCGACCCTTCCTGTCTCCGCCATATCCGGTAAGCACGGACAAACCGTAAACATCGATCAACATTATGAGCCGAGACGATTAATTACTTTTTCTCCTCCGACTGCATTAAAACCCATACCGAAATCTCTTTCGTAGCAAATTATCTTCGTCTATAAATAAAGTTGGACGCATCGAGACTGTCGGAAGGTCAATTGAGCGTAAAGAAACAAAAACAGTAAACTTCCAGATACCTGCGTTCCCCGAATAAAAACTCGTCTGTCGGAATCGAACAGATTTACCAGAAAATTCCTGAAGCTCCGTTCTTCTACATAATTTCACGCTCGTGTCTAAACAATTTTCTTTCTATAATTTATTTTCGAATTATTTACTAGACTATGCAAATTTTGATAAATTTAATCCACAAAACATCCACGAATTATCATGACCTATTAAATTCAAGACTGAGAAAACATCCGAACAGTCGGAGATCATTGTTTATTTTGGGCCCCGAGGCCACGTGGTTACCGCGAAAACAGAATGGTGACGTTCCTGAAATTCGCGGAAGGGGTGTCAGAAAAAAGGATGAAAATCATGAATCGAGGATAAAGCCAGCGAGGCTGCTGAAAATAAGAAGGAAAAAGAATATAGGACTCACCAGTGGCAGAGTTTGTCAATGGGAGCGACGTGGTCGTGAGAAGATTGGATGAATTCCCAGCACTATCCCGGCTAGTAGTTGGAAGTATCGCGGTTATCCCGACATCACCGGGAGGTTGTTGTCGGTGGTCCACGCCCGACGAGACCGCGACCCAACCGAGGAGCCAGAGTCCCGCGACGACGCGACCAACGTAGCATCTTTCGAGGATGCGCATCCTTACCGCATTCTTCTTCTTTACTTCGTGATCACACACACTCACACACGGGTACGCACACTCACGCACACACACAAGCACGAATTAACTTACAACTCGAGTACTCAATAAAATCGCGTACTCGACACGTTCTTGTGGTATCCTCACAATGGCTTATTTTCTATTATCTCGTACACAAACAAGACTCGCGCAACGCACCGCAAAAGTATCGACTCGTATTTGCCCCGTAACCGATTGCTTTCTCTAGCCTTACTTGTATCCCTTCGTCTAAATTATTTATCGCGTACCACTCACTTTCTACGTTCACCAAACAACACGTTACAGATTTATGTTTTACTTATCGACGGATAAAATTTCCAAATGTTGCTCAAGTCGAAGGACGATCGCTGGGAAAACGTAATGAAAACGGGGTGAACACTTCCGGAACGGCGAAGAAATGGAAAAAACAACTGGCTATATGGGGAATTGGAATGATGTCACCGGGGACAAACCGTGAGGTCGCAGAATCGTTTAGGTATCACCGTGCGCGAGAACGGGCCTCTCTCTGGCGGGCTGAAAATCGCGTGCGGTGATTCCCTCTTGTTACGGGCCTTTCTCGAGGTGAAATGACTGTGAGGTATAAAGCGGGACTTTGCACGGTCGGTATTCCGTGGGGGCCTGGACTATGCCGACCTGGTGGAGAGGAGATCGGACCCAGTCTTCCGAAGCACAAGCAGTCTTTCCTGTGCGCCTTTCGAGTTTCTCCTTCCTACTCCTTTCTATCCCACCATGAGGCCCCTGCGCTGCCATCTCTCCCTCTTCGCCTCTTCGCCGCTCTCCATCCTTCGACACGACCGGTGACCACCACAGGATGGTGAGAGAACTTGGGCATTGGGCACGAGCAGAAATTCTCTTTTCTTCTTACTCTTTCCTCTCTAACGTTTGTGCCTTCTCACTGGGGCTTGTCCTCTTCGAACACGTTCGTCTCTTTTTTTCGCCGGCCTTCTTGAGAGTTGTACAGGATGTAACAAAACTTGTAACATCGGACTGTCGCTCTTAGGCGGTAAGAATTATCGTACCATAACTCCTGGCTTCGAATCTCTTTGAACCAAATATCCTTAAATTTCATTTTTGTAAACTGAATTAATATTCATCGAATATTAATAATTGAGTAATGAATTAAAATTAGAAATATTCTATGAGATAATACTTTTTATCGCTATAGATAAAACGTAGTAATATTATTGGGCTTATATAATAGTCTTTATGAATTAATTTGTACAAAATGTAATTTAATATTTAGGACATTTTGTCCTCGAAAACAATACCCGGGGCTAAAATCAAGGGATGTATTCTTTCCAGGGACGACTTTGTCGAGAGAGAATTAGTCCTAGAATCAAAACGTACGTACGTTGGAATTTTTACGACGGAAATAAATCATTCGTGCTTTTGTTTTTTGAAACACCTTGTAGACACTTTGGTTTTTCCACACACACCGCGAACCTCGCCATAATACTATCTACCTCTCCACCTTTCCTTTACCCTCGGGTCTTCCCTTCTCCGATTCATTCTTTACGTGTACTACCGAGTCTGTTACGTGTATACCTGCCCGTCTCTTGCCGATGTATAGGTAACAAGCTACAGGTTCTTGCTTACGAAAGGGAAGACGCTTGTGGCACCGTACAGTTCATTGGAGCCCGAGGATCATCTCTTTTCTAATGGTACTCATCTTGATGTAAATCAGATCCAAAAACGATCATTCATTCTTATCCAAAATTTATTCTACAAAGTGATTGAATAAAGGAGATAAATAAATGAGTAAAACACATGATAAACAGCGCGTAGGGTACGATAATAATTGCTAGTAACTAGGGCATGTCCGGCTATCGAGACACTTATCTTACATCATCGCATCTATTTTTTCTTCGATGCTTTGTCAACCGAGAACTCTTCTTTCCCCCGTGGCATTTCACGAGAATGTGTAATTTGGTATAACCCAGTACGTGCGTAGTTATTCAGTACGCATGCACATCGAGATCCTGAAAGTTTCTCTTTCGATCGGCCTTCGAGCGATGCTCGTCGGATATCCTCCATAAGCGACAAGATGACACATCCGGATTCGAAGCGAACGAGACGTTTCGACATGGAAATTTTAAAACGATCTACGTCCGTCAGAATGATATACGTGGCTTACGATCGATACGACGGAGGAGCCAAACTTTCGGAGCAATTATTAAAATTAAAGATAAAATAACGGGAAGCTCGTACGACATATTTTACTATTCATGCAAATAGCGCACACGAGTAGTCGTTTTTATTAAAATGAAGATACACTGACTAATTCTAAACAATCGTTACGTCGGAACAAGTTCTGAAGGTTTCTTGATTTCCGCAACCAGGAGCTCCACGTCCGTTCTCGCACATACCCCAGGTGTTAGCAACCCTGTAATGCCATCTGAGAGAGCAATGGTTGCAAGTCACACCTCTCGGCAGAACGAGCTTTACTTCGTAGTCTCCGGTTCTGTGGCTCTTGAGATGATATCTGTCGGATCCGTCGGCAAGCTTGATCGGATATTTCTCGAAACACTCGTCGGTCTCAACCGCATTATCGTTGTTCAGAGGGCAAAGAGCAAATTCGAAGTATCCCATATGGTTTGCGGTCAGCCTGACTTTTGCGACGAATTCCTCACCAGCCTTATAGCTGTTGATTCGATGGAAAAGATTGTTACATTTTCAAATGCTCGATCGACGATTCTCTATGTATACAGTACATTTTAACGTATCTAGGACAATAATTTCGTGTTTAGTCAGCGAGTGGACGAAATTTCTTAACTTACGTTTTGACTATGGTGCCAGTTCCGTATTTACCACCGTTCTCGTTTGCCCTGGGCTGTTTGTAAGAATAGTTGTCACCACAGACACCGCACTTTCCTTTGTTGTGTTGAAAGTGTGCCTAGAATGTTAAAAGAATGTTTTTTTCTAATCGCTCGAAAGTCTCATCAATTTTTAATTGTAAGGAATATTTGTTTAACGATTGACAATTTCGCAGAACAAATAGTCCTTTTTTCATTCGCATCGAACGAGCATTATATCGTGTTTACCGCGTAACCGCCGCAATAGTTGCCGGAATCGTCGTAATTCGCAGGTGTCTTGAATCCTACCCTCCAAGCGCTACCTCTGTTTACGGGATCCATCAACATACCATGAGCATCGGATTCTAGAAAATTGATCGCGGCAAGAGCGACCACGATAAACAACTGAGCCAAAAACATGATTATTTCGAAAGGATTATTACGATCGAGTATGAAGAATGCCGAATGCTAATTGACCCTGCTGTGTTTCTGAATTGTCTTTATATGGAGGTTCGATTTCACGAACGATACCAAATAACGAGATGGTAATAAGTAAATAATGCGTACTTTTCAATAATATTTGTTATTCCGTAATGTTGGTCCAATTTAATTAAATTTTTTAATAAAGAAAGCCAATATCCACGCTCCAATGGGGAACCGGTATTGTATCATCCCCATGTATATATAAATATTTATTAATCCACATATTTGTTCGAGATGTTGGTCGAGTGATGCAGATGCGATTCCCGAACGTCTCTCGTACGCCTGAATTTTAATGAGTTTTAATGAGTATAAACACGAATGTGAGTACACCGATACAATAATCGAAGATCATTATTACAATTGTTTATACTTCGTACATAACCAGCGTGTTGACATGTCGCCTCGGGCAATCCTTAATTTCAATTCTTCATCGTGGATGTTTCCATGCCAAGTGTTCGTTTTTTATCGACTCGCGAGTACATCTTATAACGTTAATAAAAAATATTGACTCTTTCCATAAATTCGCCTCTTTCTCTGAAATACTATGGTGGGAGAACAAACCGATATATTTCATCCATCTGTATCGAGGATAAATCATAGATTGCTATAGTCATGCGCAGTTGCATTATTCTATTACATTAAATATTTACACAATTGTATTTGTATTAATATAAAATTGTCCACACTTCTGTGTTAGTCGAACTTGGCGATATTCGTAAACTACAGAAAATCTACGGCCGAAGTAAAATAGTAGAAAATAGTAGCCTCGTCTTTGATCTCAACTCAATCAAATTTGGTGAATGAATATTAAGCGCGCATTTTGGGTCTCCGCGTCTCGCCTCGCGTCTCGCCTCGCGTCTCGCCTCGCGTTTCGCTTCCACTCGACGAAATGTTCGGCGAAACGTTCGTGTGGCCAGTCCATAATTCGTTTTGTGTAATGCTATAGCTCTACACTCTCGTCGAGGTTATGCGAGGTAGCGCGAGGACGAGAATGTAGATGGAGTCCTCGCGTCGTCTCGCCGGCGAGCTTTTACCGGGGCTTCGCCTCGTATTTTTCGCCTCGCGTAACCTCGTTGAACCTCGCCTCGACTAACCTCGACTAACCTCGACGAAGTTGTGCGAGACGAAAAATACGAGGTGGAGGCTCGGCAAAGGCTCGACGAGGTGACGCGAGGACGCGAGGCGAGGCGAGTGGCGAGGCGAGTCGCGAGCACCCATGTGTAATAGCGGAATAAAATTCATATTTGTACAGCTATTCATACCTCTCCAACCCCACGACTACACGGCTATATACCCGGCAAAAAATAAAATCGTTCAGAAACGATGGAGTATAAACGATTTCGGGACGAAGAATGCAACAGCTATCATCCTGTAAAAAAAAAGTATTGCACAATATGGAGAACAAATTAACAAGGTTTGCCATGAACACTTATTAGATATCATACACTTGTAATGGATGATGGTATCCACTACATTGGGAAAAACAGCGGTATTTCACGGTTGAGCAATCGCCTTCCGCTGCTTGATAACAGATGATACCTTTGACATAATACGTATAATATTAACCTATTTGTCTCGACATTTATGCGACTTCCGTTGCAGTAGCGTCAATTTTGTCAGTGCGTTTATATAACGATATAATTTAACAGAATGTAATCCCTTATCTTTCCGATAAGAATACCAGTCATTGGGTCGATCAACCTCATAGCTTTTATTCAGACCCATCGGTCGACGAATTATACCTAAACATAGCAACTCCTTTTCGAGCACAGCGTGAATTCGTAATTCAACGTTTTTTTATTAATATTACGTCAACAAATTCGAGACGTATGGCGAGAAAGAGACTTAGGTTTTTACAAGTGACGATAACGAAGCACCTTCGCCTAAACATCCTTTGAATTCAAATATCGAGGTTGATCTATGAAGGCAAAACGGGGATCGCTCGTTGCAAGTTAATTTTTACTTTTCAGACCTCAACGAGGGTTTGGGTTTACCGGAAAAAGGTAATATCTAGGTAACAAATGGTAAGAGTGACGTAAGCTTATAAAATGAAGATAATGACGTATGTAGGCAATAGAGGACATGTGGGATTTATCATTAAGAGCAATCGTGTTTTATTATCGCAAATATTACATAACGTTGAACGGTCGTAACGTTTATCAAGAATTTGTCAACCTGTCCCCTGTTGTCGCATATAACATTTGGTATCACACGCGTTCAACAGTGGCCTTGACTCATTCATCGTCTGTATCCAAGTAGTGAAAGGGGATATTATAATTCACGAATGACGTTTAACAACTGCTTGTCGCGTATTAAAAAAAAAACTGTAGTTTTTTTGAATGGCACTTCGTTCGGAACAAACGTAAACAGCACGAGTCTCACTCGTGGTGAGACGCATATATTTGCACACGGCTAGTAGCTAAATTGTTCAGCTCGAGACCGACCTTCATGCTTATTATGGCCCGAGCAATCGGGAGATAGCGCGTATTCCAGGGGGTTAAACATCGGTGTTACAAGCGGCGAGCGGTTCGAAAACGCGATCCGTATTTTCTTCGACACTGTTCAACGGATCGCGTTAAAATTTTGCGGGCATCTAGAGAATTATGGCAAAAAGTGACCAAATGTGTGTTTTTTTTGTTTCAATAATTGCTCTCATAGTTTTGTAGATATCTTCAAAACTTTAATGCTCAGTACCGAAGAAAGTACCGATGGCGTTTTCAAATCGGTCATCGCATGCAACGCTATTTAAAATTTTTTTGAAAATAAAACATTTAGATACTTTTTGCCATAATTCTCTAGATACTCTCAAAATTTGAACGCGATCGGTTTTTCAGTGCCGGAGAAAGTACGGATCGCGTTTTTGAATGGCTGATCGCATGTGCTACCTTGTGGTATTTAACCTTAGAGTGCTCGCGCTATGAGCATTTTGCCGCCCTCGGCAAATAAATGTTATTATTTAGTAAATTGCGCATTCGTCAAGGTCAAGCGTTTATGATTCATTTTGATTCCTATACACATTTATAAGATCGTTTAACTACGTATGTGCAAAAAATGCTTTTTAATATGGGCGACAAAACGCTCGCCACGCGAGCATTCACGTTTCACGGAAAGACGCGACTACGTTATTATCGTTGGTAACAATTCGGAAGGCATTGCTGCGCAGAACCAACGCATGTGGAAGTTATAATGATGATTGTTTTGCTTTTTCCAGGATGTACACCAACTGTCTATCTTCCGCTTCATGAAATAAAATGTTCCAGCCCAAAGATTTCAAACAAATTAGCTCTGTGTAGGCATGAATGGATATAAAACTGATAACATTATAATTATGAATGGTTAATTAACGAGGCGGAGTAAATAGCTCGAATGATCAGAAAATCGTTAAATATACATGGCGTACCAAACTTGGTTGATCGAAAGCTCCTACTTATGCTCGACGAACTGTCCCAATTCACAAGTAATTCGATAATTATTAAATCATCCACTTGCGTCGAATGGATCTTTCCTAGTAATATTTCGAAAATCGCAATTAATAACTCGCATCTGATCATAGGTAGTTTCTGAGTTCAACAACCTCTTATTTATCACCTATTTCCGACGTACTCACTTATGCGGAAAACATATGTTAATGAATAGATCGAAATTGCCACACCGATCAGCGTTCGAACGAAATATCAATGGAGTGGCGTAGGAGATATAAAACAAGCGCTCATCCATCAAATCAGGTACACTTTGTCGTAAAAGTTTAAAGTCGTTTTTTGGCCAGTCCATCATATAAAACTCTTATCGAAATCATGGCGTTCGTCAAATTTTTCATCCTTTCAGCAGTCGTGCTGATAAATGTTGTTGGGATAAAAGCTCACGGCAGACTCGTCGACCCAGTCCATAGGGGTGGTGCGTTCAAAAAAGGATTTGACGTTGCCCAGAATTGGGACGACGACCAGAACTGGTGCGGGGGTTTCCAGGTAGGCGAAATCGACCCAGTGCATGCAATTTATTAAATGTTTTGCAACTTTGACCAATCGAACTTTTTAAAATATTTCTTGAAATTACTGAAATACTTCTCCAAATGTCTAAAGTAAGACACTGAATTATTTTGTGTTTTAGACTCAGCACACGGAAAACGACGGACGATGTGGTGTATGCGGTGACAACTTCGCTGACAAACAGCCGCGCGACAATGAAAATGGTGGAAAATACGGACGTGGTGTCATTGTCAAAACGTAAGTTAATATTTGCGATTTGTGAAACGTACTTTTATCGACGATGCTTCGTACGTTGACACATACTATTGAGATATCGTATTTTAAATCATTCAGCAATCTTTGGCTATTGTCGGATTTTGTTTTATTGAGATAAGAGGCAAATATGTACCTACTACGAAAGTAACGGGCGAGATCAATTAATTATTTACAAAAGGAACCTCGAAGGTTCGAGTTACTTTGTAATTGTTATCAACGAATACATATCTGAATATCATAATAATTACCTCTATTACTATTCTTATTAACAGATACAAGGCCGGATCTGCAATCAAAGTTATGGCCGACCTGACGGGCAACCACGAAGGTTACTTCCAGTTCGCCCTGTGCCCATTGAAAGACCTGATGGACTTGGAAACCGAAGAGTGCTTCGACTCGCACCACCTTCAACTTACCGACGGAGAATATAAATACGTGGTCCCACCCAAAACGCTAGGGAATTTCACTGTCGGGCTCCAGCTTCCGACGGATTTCACGTGCAAACACTGTGTTATGAGATGGCAATACACCGCTGGTAACAGTTGGGGTCCCTGTTACGACGGTACCGAGGCTCGTGGTTGCGGCCCCCAAGAAACGTTCAGAACATGTTCCGATATCACTATTGAATAAACAAACTTTGATCGTCATAATTATATGGTATACAAGTATATATTATATTTTGTACCAAAAAATAAAGGAAGTATGAATATGAGTATCCGGAGCATATGAAAATACCGGCATCTTGTACACCCTATCCATCAACGATAAGGATCGTGAAGTTGTTGATTTCAACTGGAACGCTCACATGGCATACCGATATATGTAGAGATATTTTTAAACCATATTTCTCTAATTATTCCGCTAAGATCAAATTATTTGGGTAGTAGAGGGGAAATCTGAAATCTATCTCCGATCTTCCGATAAGGCGGTTGACGGAAGAAAATAATTTAAGCGAAAGCACACAAATATATAGAGAGCGTTGCTTGTATGAAGTGCATATAATAAGTCTCCTCAACATCTGACTATGGGCTCGCCAATCGCTATACAACTGATGAACTTCTTCGCACTAAGGTCCCAGGTCATCAAAAGGAACGTCATCCAACATCAGGCTGAGAGACAAAATATTTTGGTGAATGGGACCATCAAGCACACGACACGACTCTAATTTCGTATGCCTATTATGTTTTATTATATCGTGTCTCTGTAATGCCGGTTCAACTAGATTGTATGTTCCCGCCATTTATCGTGTTAATTGTTGTATTAATCTTTTACATCTGTAAGACAATCATTCTCGTTATTTGTTCTTTTTAAAATTCAAATACAGCCGACCTGCTTAAGCGAGCTCATTTAACAAATAAAAATAACATTCATAAAATTGAATAACGAACACAAAAATAATCATTACAACCGGTAATTGAGAAATTCTAAGAACGGCTCCAAATGTGTATCATCCGTCAAGGCCACCATATGGATGATATAATTTTTAAAATTTAACGTATAAAACCTTGTTTATATTTGGGAAATACAAAGTTTTTGGTGATATCTCGAACCATTTTTGTCAATCTCCCTTTGAAATGTGGGAGTCATTTGTGCTGCACCCTGTGTAAACAGGATTTTTTGTGGTTTTTTTACGAACAATTTAAGCAGGAATCGCTGTTTGAAAGTGGGTCTCATAAAACTGCACCGAATAACCGCACATTTACTATATTTTGCAATTATCCCAAACCCACATTTTTCTAAATGGTGTCAAATAAATCTCGTAAGCTATCGGTCCGATTGCTGTAAAATTTGTACACAATACTTATAGGTATATTGTCTCAAAGGTAGCGTGGGATTTTTACGATTACTTGATTGGTTTTTACTGACGTTTTTTCTTGTGAAATTACGGTGGAAAAAAACACATTTCTTTTCTTTTTCGGCTCACCATAATTTCCTTAATGACCGAGAAAAAAATTGCTACGCTACACTATCCACGATAAAGCTAATTTTGGTCAGATGCAACATGACGATGATACACCTGCAGCAACATACGCGCGTGTCGTGCGGAGGGCCACCGCCGAAATTTCTGCAGTGTCGCCATTTTTTAATATTATGAACTAAAATTTATTTGAGGCATTCTTAAAGCCGTTCCTTACCTGGCGTTAAAAAATAAAAATAATTATACTTTTGAGTTTTTGAATTTTTAAAAAATATACCAGTTTTCCGAGCCGCCACGATGGCCACCCGCCTTAAACCCTCGGTAAGTTTGGTATTAAAGTAGAGGCCAATTAAGGTGAAACTACAATTCCCTATAATTAGCATGCCTCTCGGACTATGACTAGCGTGAGGTGTGGCTGACCAATACTGGGATAGATCACAGCTTGGCCGTACAAATGTTGCCGAATGGAATCGTAAGCGGGAGATCACTTATTTTCTGAGAAACAGACCAAAATCATTTGCTTCATGAAGTATCTGAATTTCCAATCGAGTTACTTAAAATATTTGTTAGATGCATCATCTAATAAACCTGCAATATCTCTCTTCGTTATTGCAGGATCTCCGTTTTCCAAGTCGTTTACGATTCTCCCCTGGTTACGAAGATATCCGATTAATTGATCGTTTGCTTCAATTGGGTTTGGTTTTTTCTCGTCCAACGATTCTCTTCACTCCTCTGGAATGGCTACCGACGTCTTATGATTTTTTTATTATCTCGTTATTGAAATGAGACATTACATGACTGCTGTGTCCGTGATGTCCCCGCTCTTGGCTGTTTGTAGAAATTAATGCTGGATCAAAACACCGGCGCTCTCATCAATGCTCGTGCCGAGACGTTACAAATTTAAGAACACTTCCAATCGCAAAGTTACACTCTTTATTGCGTAACGACATGGGATAACAGATAGGAATGAATTTTAGCTTATTCGTTGCGCGATTGACACCCGAAGTGACGGATCTAAATTTCATCGCGATCGCTTCCGGCATAAACGATAATCTCATTTCCACAAGGAATCTCTCTTGCGACCAATAAATAATCACAGGGTATAAGCTTATTTATGACCATCAGTTATCAGTGGAAGTCAATATGATGCCAAATGAACACTTCGCGGGAAGGGGGGGGGGGGGATTGTGAAATGGTCTTATCCATTTCACACAGTGAAACAATATTATGAGAGAAACAAATATAGGCAAACGGAAGAAATATTGTCACGAAGACGAAATATTGTGATACGAAGAAGAACGTTCCTGTCCAGAACAAAAATCATCAAATGTGACCACAACCTCCAAAGGTCTGCAAAGCATGGCGAGATCGAGCCCCTGTATTTGCTAAAAAGAAGTATGGCGTCCATTATGATAATTCAGTTCCGGCGCAATATTGAACTTTAACAAACATATTTTTAACTTTAACTTTAATAACAATTTGTTTTATTCCCATCGAGCCACCACCTATCGTTGTTGTCGTTTTTTGCAATCTTGAAGGCATTGCTGAGCAAAAAAAACGCATGTGGAAGTTAAAATGGTGATCGTGCACCAACTGTCTAGACGCGATTACGTTATTATCGGTTTTAACAATTCCGAAGGCATTAGTGCAGAAAAACGACACATGTGGAAGTTAAAATGATGATTGCTTTTTCCAGAATGTACACCAGCTGTCTATCTTCCGCTTCATGAAATAAAATGTTCCGACCCAAAGATTTTAAACAAATTAGCTCGGTGTAGGCATGAATGGATATAAAACTGATAACATTATAATCATGAATGGTTAATTAACGGGGTGGAATAAATAGCTCGAATGATCAGAAAATCGTTAAATGTACATGTCGTACCAAACTTGATTGATCGAAAGCTTCTACGTATGCTCGGCGAACTGCCCCAATTCATAAATAAATCATTGGTTATTACATCATCCATTTGCGTCGAATGGAGTGTTCCTAGTAATATATCGGAAAACGCAATTTATAACTCTCATTTGAGCATAGTTCTTGAGTTAAACATCTTTTTAATTACCCTATAGAGGGTCGGAAATAATTGCGACGTAGCCATTCGCCCGGAAAGACGTCTGTCGATAAATACCTGCTTGCCCCTAACTTATCAGTGTTTGAACAAAATATCAACGGAGTGGGGAAGGAGATATAAAATCCATCAGCTAAATCTCTTATTGAAATCATGACGTTCGTCAAATTTTTCGTCGTTGCAGCAGTCGTGCTGATAAATGTTGTTGAGATAAAAGCTCACGGCAGACTCGTCGACCCGGTTCATAGGGGTAGTGCGTTCAAAGAAGGATTTGACGTTCCTGAGAATTGGACCGACAACGAGAACTGGTGCGGGGGTTTCCAGGTAGGCCAAATCGACCCAGTGCATGCAATTTATTAAATGTTTTGTAACTTTGACCAATCGAACTGTTTGAAATATTTCCTGAAATTACTGAAATACTTCTCCGAATGTCTAAAGTAAGACACTGAATTATTTTGTGTTTTAGACTCAGCACACGGAAAACGACGGACGATGTGGTGTATGCGGTGACAACTTCGCTGACAAACAGCCGCGCGACAATGAAAATGGTGGAAAATACGGACGTGGTGTCATTGTCAAAACGTAAGTTAATATTTGCGATTTGTGAAACGTACTTTTATCGACGATGCTTCGTACGTTGACACATACTATTGAGATATCGTATTTTAAATCATTCAGCAATCTTTGGCTATTGTCGGATTTTGTTTTATTGAGATAAGAGACAAATATGTACCTACTACGAAAGTAACGGACGAGATCAATTAATTATTTACAAAAGGAACCTCGAAGGTTCGAGTTACTTTGTAATTGTTATCAACGAATACATATCTGAATATCATAATAATTACCTCTATTACTATTCTTATTAACAGATACAAGACCGGATCTGCTATCAAAGTTATGGTGGACCTGTCGACCAACCACGAAGGTTTCTTCCAGTTCGCCCTGTGCCCATTGAAAGACCCACTGGAGCTGGAAACCGAAGAGTGCTTCGACTCGCACCACCTTCAACTTACCGACGGAGAATATAAATACGTGCCCGATCCCCTAACGAAAGGGAACATCACTATCGGGCTCCAGCTTCCCGAAGATTTCACGTGCAAACACTGTGTTATGAGATGGCACTACACCGTTGCTAACACGTGGGGTTTCTGTTCCGACGGTACCGAGGCTCGTGGCTGCGGCCCCCAAGAAACGTTCAGAACATGTTCCGACATCATTATTGAATAAACAAACTTTGATCGTCATAATAATATCGTATATAAGTATATATTATATTTTGTACCAAAAAATAAAGGAAGTATGAATAGTAACCGGCGCATATGAAAACACCCGCCTCTTGTACACCCTATCCATCAAAGATAAGAATCGTGAAGTTGTTGATTTCAACTGGAATGCTCACATAGCACTGTCAATAACAGCTTTAAATGTGTATCACCCGTCCAGGCCACCATTTGGATGATATAATTTTTTAAACTTAAAGTAAAAAAGCTTGTTTATATCTACATTTGGGATATACAAAGTTTTTGTTGATATCTCGAACCATTTTTTGTCAATCTCCCTTTGAAATGTGGACGTTATTTCTGCTGTACCCTGTATAAATAAATAAGCTTTGTTTTCAGATGCAACATGACGGTGATATACTTACTGCCACATACGTACATGTCGTGCGGCGGTCCTCCGCGAAAATTGCTGCAGTGCCGCCATTTTTTAATATTATAAACTAAAATTTATTTGAGGCATTCTTAAAGCCGTTTCTTACTTGGTGTTAAAAAATACAAATATTTCTTATTATACTTTTGAGTTTATGAATTTTTTTAAAATATCCCCGTTTCACGAGCGGCCACGATGGTCACCCGTCTTAAACCCTCGGTATGTTGAGGATTAAAGTAGAAGTCAATTATGACGAAACTACAGTCCCGTATAATGTGCATGCCTCTCGCACTATGACTGGCGTATGATGACGCTGACCAATACTGGGATAGATCACTTCTTGGCCGTACAGATGTTGCAGAGTGGAATGGTAAGCGGGAGATCACTTATTTTCTGAGGAACAGACTAAAATCATTTGCTTCGCGAAGTATCTGAATTTCGAATCGAGTTACTTAAAATATTTTTTAATTGCATCATCTATAATCTTACAATATCTCTCCTCGTTATTGCAGAACCTCCGTTTTCCACGTCGTTTACGATTCTCCTCTGGTAGCGAAGATATCCGATTGATTAATCGTTTGCTTCAATTAGGTTTGGCTTTTTCTCGTCCAACGATTCTTTTCCCTCCTCTGGAATGACTACCGACGTTTTATAAATTTTTAATTATCTCATTATTTCAATGAGACACTACATGGCTTCTGTGTCCGTAATGTCACCGCTCTTGGCTGTTTGTAGAAATTAATGCTGGATCAAAACACCGGCGCTCTTGTCAATGCTCGTGCCAAAACGTTGCGAATTCAAAAACACTTTCAATCGCAAAATTACACTCTTTGTTACGTAACGACACGGGACAAAAAAGTGGGACGAACTTTAGCTTATTCGTTGCGCGATTGACACCCGAAGTGACGAAACTAAATTTCGCCGCGATCGCTTCCGTCATGAACGATACTTTACGAATCTCGTTTCCGCAAGCTCTCTCTCTCTCTCTCTCTCTCTTGCGCTCAATAAATAATGGCAGGACATAAGCTTATTTAAGATCGTCAGTTATCAGTGGAAGTCAATATGACGTCAAATGTACACTTTGCGGGAAGGGGGGGGGGGGGAGGGAAGACGATTGTGAAATGGTAGTATTTGACACAGAGAACCAATGTCATGACAACAAAATCTAGACAAACGGAAAAATATTAACACAAAGAAAAAATATTGTGATACGAAGAACATTCATTTCCGTATCACATTCGACAATTTTTCTTCTAGAGAAGAGAAATCAAAGGTCGAAACATTTCCAAACGTCTGAAAAACATCGCGAGATCGAGCACCTGTATTTGATCGCTAAAAAGAATGATGGAGTTCATTATGATAGTCCAGCTCCGGTGCAATATTTAACTTTAGTTTAAACACTGTCTGAAAAGCCGACACGAAAAATGAAATATTGTGTAAATACGACGAGTTATATTTACGATGACGAGAGGACCCGATTGTATAACGACGCGCGGCACCAAACGGGAGACATGATCGCAATGCTTACGCGTCAATAAAGCAAAGAATACCGACACACAAAAATAATATGACGTCTTCGCAAATCGATGAACCACCCCACACTGTCGATGTGAAATTAATAAGTCAAAATGTCCATCTGTACAATCATTCTACGTAATATTCCTAATCGTATTACCTCCATATTGTACATTTTGATGATCGCTTGGAAAACACTTATGACCGTATAAAAGAGTCTCGGATCGCATATAAAGCACATCAGCTATCCGAACTGGACATTGTGTATCGCTATTTCTTAGTTTCTGAAAATGGCATCTAAGTGTATACTCGTTTTCACCGTGGTTTTGGCGAACCTCGTGGCCGTTTATGGTCATGGAAAGGTCATGACGCCCGTCCATCGTGGTTCCGCATGGCGACAGGGATTCAAAACACCCGAGAATTACGACGACATGGGCAATTACTGTGGTGGATTTGCGGTAAGTTAATGGAGAGACTCATCATCGTCTTCGTCTGGAATGTCACGTTAAGATATTTTTTATATAAATGTTAATGACCGTACCGACGAAATTCTCATCATATTATTATCCTGTTCGATCGAAGGTGCAATATGGAAAGAACGGTGGTAAATGCGGATTGTGCGGTGACGACTATTCAGAGAAGCAGCCGAGACCGAACGAGAATGGTGGAGAATACGGCACGGGCACCATTGTCAAGACGTTAGTATATAATATTATTGAATGAAGAGCAGCGTGCCAATTCTACTCCTCGAAGAATTAGCGGACCATTCTAAGTTCCATCGTATTTTTAGTTACAAGGCCGGCGAAACCATCACGGTGGACCTTGATTTGACGGCAGCCCACGCAGGGCATTTCGAGTTCTCGCTCTGCCCTTTGAAAAATAGCGACGAACTGGAGACCGAGGAATGTTTCGACGCGCACAAGCTCCAGCTCGCAGCCGGTGGATACAAGTTCAGTGCTATCACCGGTCCGAAGATTTACCACATCGATGTTGTTCTTCCCAAGGATGTCACTTGCGAGCACTGCGTATTCAGATGGCACTACCGTGCGGGCAACGGCTGGGGTTGGTGCGCCAATGGCAAAGGTTCTCTTGGATGCGGTGATCAGGAAACCTTCCGCACCTGCTCCGACATCAAGATCGTCGGCACGACCAAGAATTAAATATCCCACGACGAATAGAGCGGCTTAAATACTTACTTCGGATTTTTATATTTATTATATAGTGCAATAAAACAATTAATGTGTGCATCATAATGATTTCCGTTGAAAATTACTTGCCACCTTTGAATCTGAAATTTCCTGTCGAGAACGGATATATCATCCTCGTTTACGGTTCCTTGTAATTCGTCGGACACATCAACGAACATCTTCAGATTATTCATACTTTGATCGTCATAATTATGTCGTATACAAGTATACCTATATTATATTTTGTACCAAAAGATAAAAGAAGTATGAGTAGTAACCGGCGCATATGAAAACACCGGCCTCTCGTACACCCTATCCATCAAAGATAAGGTTCGTAAAGTTTTTGATTTCGACTGGAATGCCCACATAGCATACCGATATATACCGGTGATTGACAATTTCTAAGAATGACTTCGAATGTCTATGACCAGTTGAGACCACCATTTGGATGATATCATTTTTTTAACGTAAAGTAAAAAAAACTTTGTTACATCCTGATTTTTTTTCATAATAACCCTTGAAAAGTTAGAAACAATTTAAGCAGGAATCAATGATTGAAAGTAGGTCTCGTAAAACCGCACCGAATAACCACACATTTTCTTTATTTTGCAATTATCCTAAAATTACATTTTTCGAAATGGTGTCAAGTAAATCTCGTAGACTATCGGTCCGATTGCTGTAAAATTTGTAAACAATACTTTTAGGTACATTACCTCAAAGGTAGCGTAGGATTTTTATGATTATGTTACTTGATTTGTTTTTTACTGGCGTTTTTTTCTCGTGAAATTACGGTGAAAAATACACATTTTTTTTCTTCTTCAGCTCACCATAATTTCCTTAATGACCGAGAGAAAAATTGCTACGCTACACTATCCACAAATAAGCTCATCTTTTCAGATGCAACATGACGGTGATACACCTTGCAGCAACATGCGCGTGTGTCGTGCGAAGGTCCTTCGCGGAAATGTCTGCAGAACCGCCATTTTTTAATATTATGAACTAAAATTTATTTGAGGCATTCTTAAAACCGTTTCTTACCTAGTGTATTAAAAAATAATAATATTTTGTTTTACACTTTTGAGTTTATGATTTTTTGTTTTAAATATACACATTTTCCGAGCAGATGTTTAAGGCCACCCGCCTTAAACATCTCTCGGACTATGACTGGCGTGTGGTGCGGCTGACCAATACTGGGATAGATCACTGCTTGGCCGTACAGATGTTGCCGAGCGGAATCGTAAGCGCGAGATCACTTATTTTCTGAAGAAAATAGTGTTAGTTCCAATATTTCAGTAACCATCGAGGTACTTAAAATATTTGTTAATTGCATCATCTATAAACCTGCAATATCTCTCTTCGTTATTGCAGGATCTCCGTTTTTCCACGTTGTTTGCGATTCTCCCCTGGTTACGAAGATATCCGATTAATTGATCGTTTGCTTCAATTGGGTTTGGCTTCTTCTCGTCCAACGATTCTTTTCCCTCCTCTGGAATGACTATCGACGTCTTATGAATTTTGTATTATCTCGTTATTTAAATGAGACATTACATGGCTTCTGTGTCCGTGATGGTTCCGCTCTTGGCTGTTTGTAGAAATTAATGCTGGATCAAATTAATTTAAATGAGAATGGTATAAAAACTGAGTTCCTATACCATATCGCATGCTCGCGAAGGTTTCTGCATTAGCAGAATAATTTTATGGGAGTCCGGGAAACTTGAACCGCTTTTTATCTACAACGTCATAATTTCATAACGATAGCGTTTAAGAATTCGATTTTTGTACGAGCGATAGCTCCAATTGTTAGTCATAAGTTGACACCGTTATTATTTCATTGAAATAAAAACTTTAAAAAATATGGCGCTTTTATATACATCTATATATATATTTATATTTAAATTTCATTTGAAAGCTGTCAAATTAATCTCTATACATACATAAATGTTCATTTTGTTTTGTCCCGTACGCGTTTATTTCTGTAAATAAAATTACGCTACTAATGCAGAAACCTTCCCGAGAGTGCGTAAATGTTGTGATACGGAAGGTATCAAAGTTCGGAAGATATCGAAACGTTTGCAAAACATCGCGAGACCGAGCATCTGTATATGCTCGCTAAAAAGAATGATGGAGTCCATTATGATAATCCAGTTTCAGCGCAATATTTAACTTTAGTTTAAACACTCGCTGGAAAGCCGACACGAAAAATGAAATATTGTGTAAATGCGACGAGTTATATTTACGATGACGAGAGGACCCGATTGTATAACGACGCGCGGCACCAAACGGGAGACATGATCGCAATACTTGCGCGTCAATAAAGAAAAGGGTGTCGACACACAAAAATAATATGACATCTTCGCAAATCGATGAACCACTCCACAATGTCGATATGAAATTAATAAGTCCAAATGGCCATCTGTACAATCATTCCACGTAATACTCCTAATGGTATTACCACCATATTGTACATTTTTATGATCATATACTTCAAGATCATGACACTTATAGACCGTATAAAAGAGTCTCGGATCGCAGATAGAGCACATCAGCTATCCAAACTAGACATTGTGTATCGCTATTTCTTAGCTTCTGAAAATGGCATCTACGTGTATACTCGTTTTCACCGTGGTTTTGGCGAACCTCGTGGCCGTTTATGGTCATGGAAAGGTCATGACGCCCGTCCATCGTGGTTCCGCATGGCGACAGGGATTCAAAACACCCGAGAATTACGACGACATGGGCAATAACTGTGGTGGATTTGGGGTAAGTTAATGGAGAGACTCATCATCGTCTTCGTCTGGAACGTCACGTTAAGATATTTTTTATCTAAATTTTAATGACCGTACCGACGAAATTCTCATCATATTATTATCCTGTTCGATCGAAGGTGCAATATGGAAAGAACGGTGGTAAATGCGGATTGTGCGGTGACGACTATTCAGAGAAGCAGCCGAGACCGCACGAGAATGGTGGAAAATACGGCACGGGCACCATTGTCAAGACGTTAGTATATAATATTATTGAATGAAGAGCAACGTGCCAATTCTACTCCTCGAAGAATTAGCGGACCATTCTAAGTTCCATCGTATTTTTAGTTATCACGCCGGCGAAAACATCACGGTGGACGTTGATTTGGTGTCAGCCCACGCAGGGTATTTCGAGTTTTCGCTCTGCCCTTTGAAAAATAACACCGAACTGGAGACTGAGAAATGTTTCGATGCGCACAAGCTCCAGCTCGCAACCGGTGGATCCAAGTTCAGAGCTATCTCCGTTCCGAACATGTACCATATCGATGTTGTTCTTCCCAAGGATGTCACTTGCGAGCACTGCGTATTCAGATGGCACTACCGTGCGGGCAACAGCTGGGGTTTTTGCCGCAATGGCAAAAATAAAGCTGGCTGCGGTAAACAGGAAACCTTCCGCACCTGCTCCGACATTAAGATCGTCGATCCGACCGTGAACGACATATCCCACGACGAATAGAGCGGCTTAAATACTTACTTCGGATTTGTATATTTATTATATAGTGCAATAAAACAATTAATGTGTGCATCATAATGATTTCCGTTGAAAATTACTTGCCACCTTTGAATCTGAAATTTCCTATCGAGAACGGATATATCATCCTCGTTTATGGTTTCTTGTAATTCGTCGGACACATCAAAGATTAGATTAGTTCGATTACTTAGATTACTTAGATTACGATTAGTTAGATTACTTCAGATTATTCATACTTTGATCGCCATAATTATATCGTATACAAGAATATATTATATTTTCTATCAAAAAATAAAAAAAAGTATGAATAGTAATCGGCGCATATGAAAACATCGGCCTCTTGTACACCCTATCCATCAAAGATAAGGACCGTGACGTTGTTGATTTCAACTGAAAAGTTAACATAGCATGTCGATATACCGGTGATTGAGAACTTCCAAGAACGGATCCAAATGTGCATCACCCATCAAGGCCACCATTTGGATGATATCATTTTTAAAACATAAGTAAAAAAAACTTGTTTATATCTACATTTGGGAAATACAAAGTTTTTGATGATATCTCGCCATTTTTTGTCAATCTCCCTTTGAAATGTGTGAGTTATTTCTGCCGCACCCTGTAATAAATAAACATTCTTTTAAGAGTCAATGTAACAGACGACGACAGTTTCGAAAATGCGATCCGCATTTTCTCTGGCACTGAACAACCGATCGCTTTGAAATTTCGAGGATATCTAGAGAATTATGGCAAAAAGTGGCTAAGAGTTTTGTTTTCCAAAATTTTGAGAATAGTGTTACAGGCAACGAACGGTTTGAAAACGCGATCCGTACTTTCGCCGGAACTGAGCAGCCGAGCGCGTTAAAATTTTGAGGGAATTAGGGCAACAATTTTGAAAAACAAAATCTTAGCCACTTTTTGCCATAATTCTCTAGATACCCTCAAAATTTTAACGCGATCGGTTGCTCAGCGCCAGAGAAATGCGGATCGCGTTTTCAAAGCACTCGTCGTCTGTTACACTGACTCTTAAGGCGGGTGGCGGCCCTTAAATTTTTTTCGTTTTTTTCCATAATAAACCTCGAAATGTTACGAAAAATGTAAGCAGGAGTCGCTAATTGAAAGTAGGTCTTATAAAACCGCACCGAAAAACCGGACATTTACTTTATTTTGTAATTATCCCAAAACTAAATTTTTCCAAATGGTGTCAAGTAAATCTCGTTACACAATACTTGTAGGTACATTATCTCAAAGGTAGCGTAGAATTTTTACTATTACTTGATTGGTTTTTTTCCTGACGTTGTTTCTCGTGAAATTACGGTGAAAAATACACATTTCTTTTCTTCTTCGGCTCACCATAATTTCGCTAATGATCGAGAAAAAAAAATTGCTACGCTACACTATCCACGAATAAGCTCATTTTTTCAGAAGCAACATGACGCTGATACACCTGCAACAACATGCACGCGTGTCGTGCGGAGGGCCTTTACGGAAATGTCTGCAGTGCCGCCATTTTTTAATATTATAAACAAAAATTTATTTGAGGCATTCTTAAAGCCGTTCCTTACCTGGTGTTAAAAAATAAAAATAATTCATTTTATACTTTTGAGTTTTTGAATTTTTAAAAAATATACCAGTTTTCCGAGCCGCCACGATGGCCACCCGCCTTAAACCCTCGGTAAGTTTGGTATTAAAGTAGAGGCCAATTAAGGTGAAACTACAATTCCCTATAATTAGCATGCCTCTCGGACTATGACTAGCGTGAGGTGTGGCTGACCAATACTGGGATAGATCACGGCTTGGCCAGACAAATGTTGCCGAGTGGGATCGTAAGCGGGAGATCACTTATTTTCTGACGATCAGACCAAAATCATTTGCGAATCATCATTTCACGAAGTATCTGAATTTCCCATCGAGTCACTTAAAATATTTTTTAATTGCATCATCTATAAACCTGCAATATCTCTCTTTGTTATTGCAGGATCTCCGTTTTTCTACGTCGTTTACGATGCTCCCCTGGTAACGAAGGTACCCGATTAATTGATCGGTTGCTTCAATTAGATTTGGCTCTTGCTCGTCTAAGGATACTTTTCACTCCTCTGGAATGCCTACCGACGTCTTATGAATATCCTTTAGATATCGTAAGACGTACAAAGGTCTGCAAAACATCGCGAGATCGAATACCTGTATTTGCTCACTAAAAAGAATGATGGAGTCCATTATGATAATCCAGTTTCAGCGCAATATTTAACTTTAGTTTAAACACTCGCTGGAAAGCCGACACGAAAAATGAAATATTGTGTAAATGCGACGAGTTATATTTACGATGACGAGAGGACCCGATTGTATAACGACGCGCGGCACCAAACGGGAGTCATGATCGCAATACTTGCGCGTCAATAAAGAAAAGGGTGTCGACACACAAAAATAATATGACATCTTCGCAAATCGATGAACCACTCCACAATGTCGATATGAAATTAATAAGTCCAAATGGCCATCTGTACAATCATTCCACGTAATACTCCTAATGGTATTACCACCATATTGTACATTTTTATGATCATATACTTCAAGATCATGACACTTATAGACCGTATAAAAGAGTCTCGGATCGCAGATAGAGCACATCAGCTATCCAAACTAGACATTGTGTATCGCTATTTCTTAGCTTCTGAAAATGGCATCTACGTGTATACTCGTTTTCACCGTGGTTTTGGCGAACCTCGTGGCCGTTTATGGTCATGGAAAGGTCATGACGCCCGTCCATCGTGGTTCCGCATGGCGACAGGGATTCAAAACAGACGTGGCTTACAACGACATGGGCAACAACTGTGGTGGATTTAAGGTAAGTTAATGGAGAGACTCATCATCGTCTTCGTCTGGAACGTCACGTTAAGATATTTTTTATCTAAATTTTAATGACCGTACCGACGAAATTCTCATCATATTATTATCCTGTTCGATCGAAGGTGCAATATGGAAAGAACGGTGGTAAATGCGGATTGTGCGGTGACAACTATTCAAAGAAGCAGCCGAGACCGAACGAGAATGGTGGAAAATACGGCACGGGCACCATTGTCAAGACGTTAGTATATAATATTATTGAATGAAGAGCAGCGTGCCAATTCTACTCCTCGAAGAATTAGCGGACCATTCTAAGTTCCATCGTATTTTTAGTTACAAGGCCGGCGAAACCATCACGGTGGACGTTGATTTGACGGCAGCCCACGCAGGGCATTTCGAGTTTTCGCTCTGCCCTTTGAAAAATAGCGACGAACTGGAGACCGAGGAATGTTTCGACGCGCACAAGCTCCAGCTCGCAGCCGGTGGATACAAGTTCAGTGCTATCACCGGTCCGAAGATTTACCACATCGATGTTGTTCTTCCCAAGGATGTCACTTGCGAGCACTGCGTATTCAGATGGCACTACCGTGCGGGCAACGGCTGGGGTTGGTGCCCCAATGGCAAAAATGAACCTGGCTGCGGTAATCAGGAAACCTTCCGCACATGCTCCGACATCAAGATCGTCGGCTCGACCAAGAATTAAATATCCCACGGCGCATAGAGAGGCTTGAACACTTACATCGGGTTTTCATATTTATTATATACAGCAATAAAACAATTAATGTGTGTCATATTTATCATATACAGCAATAAAACAATTACTGTGAGTCATATTTATCATATACAGCAATAAAACAATTAATGTGCATCATAATGATTTCAGTTGAAAATTACTTGCCACCATTGAATCTGAAATTTCTTATCGAGAACGAATATATCATCCCCGTTTATGGTTCCTTGCAATGCGACGGACAAATCTTCAAATTATTCATACTTTGATTGGCAATAATGAATAGATTATCGTTACGTTAATACCAACTATAATGTTTCACTATTGTGTTAAACATTACGATAAAAGTAAAAACATTAAAACGAGCAAAATATACCTGTGTTAGTCACCCATTTTCGATTAGTTTAGCGGGTTTAGTGTGATAAATTGTTCTCAGCGCCATCTGCCGGTTCTGCCACCAAATTGAAGATGCTAATATGCTAAGTTCTAACATCGATCTGCACTTTTTCTATGTTCATATATTATTGGCACGTATATCATCTGCTTTAACCTTTATGATGGTTTTAGTCTCTTGCTACTCAAGATTATTAATTGTACTTCTTGCCTCGATTTCTAATATTATAATACCAAAAGCAACTAAACGAGAATGCGAATGAAAAATACAAGATCGCCCAGGATGGAAACAGAGCCGAAGCCTGAGAGGGTACCACCGATTTGGAAAAAGTACTCGACGATCTTGAGACCAAGAATGAATGGGCAAACTTTGGGGCGAACATCTATTATGAAAGAAGACATTGAGATTGTCGAAAAAAACGGTATACCCCGATTGGCTCATCGTCAACGACGACGCTTGGTGAAAAATATTTTCTTCGTAAGTTTGGCAAAAACCGCGACGTACCTCTCTAGAGACGTCATTACGAACAACTGGATTGACCCAACTCTTACGTTGGTCGGATACATTCTCTCGACCGTACTGTTGATGTTTGTAACGCCATTGTTCGTTCCCCTAGTTCTGCGAACCTTCACAGTCAGAAGTTCATTGAGACTGGGTGTATTATGGATGACCGTGATCGTCTTGACTACCTATAGACCTTATCCATACATTTTTATCCTCCAAATATTATCGTGCACATTTCCCGAATCTGTACTTCGCATCGCAGTTCCCTTGTACATGATAAGGATCGCAAAGATATGGTCGCGGAACGACGGTGTCGCACTATCGACAACGATTCTACGGGTCTTTGCACTGAATAATTTACTTTTTCGGTCACGACACATTCTCGTGTCTACGATCAAGTACATACAGCCGAATATTTATGAATCTCGTAACTCGATACTCGGAAATGCAACAGACTCGTCATGTGGCTTTTACTATTGCGCACCCACGAAAAAACTCATCGCTGATTACCTCTACGACGTCAAGTATAATAACTTCGAAGAAGCCTTCACTTTATCGATTGTCCTTGGGGCTGGAGCAGCCCTAATCGCCGTAGCCGTGACCATGCTTTTCGATCGACTGGACGCCCTTTCAAAATCGGAATTTGGCCAACAACCGACAGCTTACAAAACCATCGACGTTTTTCTTCAACTGTGCCGTCCTCGTATGACTTACCTTTTGGGAATAAGCCTCTATCAACCATTTCTCACAACCCTCCGACATGGCTACCTCGAGGCTTACGCCACCTGTGCCCTTCGAACGAAATATGATCACTCGATAGTTATTGTCGTTTCGATCGCTGCGATTCACGCTACGTTATCAGCCGAGATACTTCTCGACATACTAGGGATAATAGGAACGTTGCAGTTGGTACTAATCATTTTTACGGGAACGTTCATCTTTCTCTGTCTCTGGAACGAACTACAAACGCTCAACGTTTTACCGATATTTCTAGTTTTTTACATAATTCAGTACTGGATATCGATTTATGAACTATTCGTCGTACTTTTGACACATCGAGTGATCGGCGATCAGGAAATCGCCGCATGGGGAATACACGCAACTATTTTCTCAACCGGTCTGACTCTAAGCCAAGCATTCCATTACATGTGCATGAACGCCAAACTCAAGATAATGATCTTATTCGGCATTGGTGTTCTTCTAATGACGTTCTTTCTACGCAGAGAAATCAAGAAAACATTTTTAACAATAGCCATGAACGAACAAATTGTTGAAGCATTTCGAGGAAAGAGTAGGGCATGGATCTCTGATTCTCATGTTGACCTCAGTGACGCTATGCACTTGGGCGGAGCACTTTTGTGGATCGAGACTTTTTGGAGACGTACCGTTTACTTCGTTAACTATCCGACCGATGAACGCTTACCTGTGAATAAGTCGCAAAGAAAGAAAAAAGAATCTTGCAATTTCATCGAACGACGATCGGACAATACGAATGGGGGAATTCATTGTTGAAACAAATGCTTAACTGTAAATATATACTAAATATCCTTAATGTATAGTCGACTGAATATAAATAATCGAAATGCAAATATAGGAGAGCATCAATTTCTTACTTATCCATTCGAAGAAACGTTGTTCATCACAATAGTACATTCCAAATTGGATCTGCACCAAATGCATCTGGAAATCTAAGAATCTCCGTTGCCAACGTGTGTACTATGATTAAAAAAACGAGTTATCTGCAATGAATTCAAATAAATATAAACAAAATTGTATATTCTTTTATAACGCCGTATATTACGTTATGGATTTTTACTTACTATCAATTGATTTTGCTTGTCTGAAGTAACAAACATGACGACTTTAAAAATATCTCACATGTAACTCTGATTTTCGATAAGATATTACAAAGTATTCGCAGTCGGGTAAGAATAATAGCAATGTTTTTTTTTAAGTAAAGTAACAGAACAATTACCACATCACTGGGTCATAGACAAACAAAAAAAGAACTTTCGAACATCGAATTTTGCTATACTAATGTGTTATCAAACCGTTTGAACTCAGGTCAACTTCTTAATCTTGATCATTGTGCTTTATCAATGTTCGATAAATATTCCGTTTTTAAATACAGTCGCAATGGTTTAAACTATAATAATAGATACTTTTTATCCTATGGTATTTATGTTTTGTGTGGTCTCGAGTCAGGAAAATTTACAATTTTGACACCGACCTTTCTTGTTTATCGCAACTCTCGCGCACTTTCTCGTCATTTTCTTTTTTTTTTATTTCGCTTGATACTCTTACGCAGCCCCGACCAGACGATCATTACAATATTTCCCATAAGACACACGGCGACTATTTTATAGATATACTATAACTTAATCTACGTATTCAATGAAAATGTTTATAGGATCGACAATCGTCAACCAACACGTGTCCTTACAATTTCACATTACAACGGCTCGATCAGTTTCACGTTAACGATAAATCACGTGACACGTGCGAATAACGATGAACTATGTACCAAACTAATTCCGACTAATCGGCGAAGTATCAATGAAATATTCTCGGCATCCGTTTTAAAGTGGGGATTACAAATTTTTCATATATGATGAAAAAACTTTTAAAGAAATTATGGCTATCACTTCTTGATCAAATCAGTTTCGAGCGAAGAGAAGTATTTTAGCTAGTATTGAAAAATCAACCCCTCCAACCAATGCTATGTCACATTCGCATTTCGTGATGTTTGTTGGATCGCGTGTGATCGCGACTCGTCATGAGGCATTTTTTTAAAATTTACAGTCAGCAAATTTGATTTATTAACACGTTAGCTGCCACACGCATTTATGAGAGAATTGCGGTCAGGCCACGCGCGCTCCTTGTAAATGCGTATTGGGGTATTGTCAGTCACCGATGACCGACGCGGCCTGAACGGAAAGTTCAGTGTCAGTCACCGGTGACTGACGTGGCAGCTAACGTGTTAATTGGTACATCAGTAAATCTTTAATGCATCTGGACCATAATGAGTTACAAAAAAAGTACAAGAATTATTTATTTTTCATTTAGAATAATATACTAAGAAGTAATAATTGTCATTTTTTAATACAGCATGAAGTGGAGCACAAAAAAAATAAAACCGAAATTTATAGATCAAAAAATGTATTTAAATATATTCATGCCTAGATCGAACGGTATCTTCAATTATTGATCAAATGGCAACACAAGGTATCTCATTAAATTTTCAATAGAGCCGATCCTTGCCTGAGGACTTTTGCTTCTGTTGATACATAAGATACGCCGATACTGGCTGACGAGGGTTTCGCGCCAGCATTCGTTCTCTGAACGTTTCCACGACGGCGGATTTCTTCGATTTTTGGGTAACTTTCTTGAGATTTACAACACCAAATTTCGTCGTACCGCCGGAAGTGCTCAATGGAATAAAATCCTCGCTGATGTTGATACTCGTTGTCGTTTGGCGATCACTATGGAACATCGTTCTCGACGGCACGAATACCTTCTCCTTCGCGACCTTTCGTCGTTTGTTGGGTCTCTCTGCAACGTCCGCGAGACTCTCGAGAACATCGTCAGGAAGTCGTTTAATGCTTGTCTTTGATTTCTCATTATTATTTCCTGTGTCCTTTACTCCTCGTTGTAAATTCGCTCGCCCGGCCACTTGCTTCTGTCCCTTCGTTGTCTGACCAGCCTTTATGCTCTCGGTTATCTTCTTCATTTCTTCAAAAGCGACGGTACGAGCTTGATCGAATCTGACCGCGATTGGCGCATCGTTCGAGTCATCGCCATTTTCTGAATCGCGAGATGTTTTTTTCCTCGAAGTCGAAACTTTCGATTCCTCGACTTGCACAGTTTTCTGCTTCTTTTTCTTCTTATCCTCCTTCTTTGACTGTTTCGTTTCGGCATCTTCGATATTCTCCTCCTCAAGCGCGTTTTTCTTATTCTTCTTCGTTGCACGTCCCGGTTGAGCATCTTCGACATCGCCTTCTTCAAACGTTTTATTTTTCTTATCTTTCTTTTTCTTCTTCGGTACTTCTACGGTTTCCGTCACTATCTGCATTTCCGTTTCTTCCTCTACGGGTTTCTTGTTTCTCTTCCGTTTCTTCGATTTCTTCGTTAATTTGTCAACGACGGAGCATTCTTTACTGTCGACAGCCATTATTTCTACCTCTGCGTTATCTTTCAATTCCTCTACGACGTTTTTGTCGACTTCGACGCTAACGTTCGATTGGTTCTTCTTTTTCTTCTTCATTTTTTTCTTCTCGGTGTTACTAACTTCCATTGCATTCGGTTTTGCTTCATCTCGAATGGAAACGTGCCCATCTGCCGTCGATTCAACATTTTCACCGATCAACGTGGTATGTTTGTCCTTTGCCTCAGCATCTTCGCGAACATTGTCCAACATACTTCTTCTCGATGATTTCATTTTTTGTTGCAGCTTCAGCGCTGGTAGTGTGTCGTTCAGTTTTTCCTTCATGAGGAATCTTATTTCTGGTGAATCGCTGTTAGGTGTTGTCATCGTATGATGAAGAGAGGGCACGTTGATAGATTTTGACTTGGGGGACTTTGTTCCCTTACCCGAAACGTTCAGGTCTGTAGAAAAACTCGTTCGTAGCTGCTGTTGGTCGGGATCGAAATTGTTTGGCGTTTTTACTTCCTTGAAACTCGAGCCGTGTTTCGACGGTGTTTCAACGACCTCGGCTACCGCCGGCTTAGGTGATTTCTTCGCCGATGATGTCTCGATTATTGCTGATTTTTTCTTCTGCGACGAATTCGATTTTTCCGACAAAAGATACTCGCTTACCGGGACCTTCGGTGTGCTGCACTGAATCAATAGATCTTCGTGCATCTTCTTCTTTTTCTTCGCCGAACTTTTCGACGATTCATTGAGATCGATAGATTTTACCGGCAACTCGACGATATTCTTCGAGTCATTGGGATCCTTCTCTCTTTTTGGTGTTTGAATATCTTTCGATTCGTCGCTTTTGACTGGGCTAGGTTCAAAAATTTCAACATCAGTGTCCGAGGAATCCGAATCACGCGCGGGTCTCGTTATTATTCTTTTTCTTATTTTTGCTTTCTTAATATCGACGGCACTCGGCGGTTCGTCGTCGTCGCTGTTCAGATCCAGTTCAGCTTCACCGCAACTCTTTTCTTCTTCTTCGTCCTCTTCTTCTTCCACCTCCTCGTCATCACCGACGACAAAATCATTCAAGTCGGAGCCATCGTCATCGGAATCTGGAGACTCAGATTCTGTGACCATGCAATCATCTCCAGGAACATCGTCGTCCGAATATTTGATGATGCTCTTGCCGTCGAGATTCATTTCTCTGGCGATATCGGAGTCGACGCTCCTCACTGACTTGTCGTCGCCGTCGTCGTCGTCCCCACTGTTGTTGCTGCTAGCGCTGCTATTAACGTCAAACAAGAACCGCGGCAATTTCGTGCTTGCATCCGCCTCGTTCTCGCTACTGTTCGATTCCGGCTCATCCTCGGCTTCAGAATCTGAATTTACCTGCCCCATTATCGAATAATTCGGATCGATTGTTGGTGTTTTGGTTGTCGACGATTTAGTCGATTTATTACGATCTGGCCGAGAATCATCTTCATCGCCAGAATCTGAACTCGCGTGAGCGATTTTTGAGCCACTTTTGTTGAAGGATTTTCGAGCACTTCCTCGTTTAGTCGATTTATTTAGTTTTTCCTCCGATATCTCTGGACTTACTGAATTTTCTCGTGAATCGCCGTCGTCCATGTCAGAGTCCAACTTCGCCGTCATAATTTTCGAGTTATTCTGGCTGTTTAAAGATTCTCTCGGGCTACTAGATTTACCAGATTTATTAAGATTTCGCTGCGAATCGTTCTCATCGATGTCAGACTCAGATTCGGATATTTTAGGATTGTTCTTGTTGCTTATAGATTTCCGAGCGCTTTCCGATTTTGCCGATTTGTTCAGTTTTTGCCTCGGAGATTGTTGAGTTGTTAGTGAATCATCGAGGTTGATTCCGCAGGGCGAGCTTGCCAATGATATTCTCGAGTTATTCTTGTTGTTCAACGATTTTCTAGCGCTATCAGATTTGATCGATTCGTTGATCTGTGATGGCACATCATTTTCGATCTCGGATTCTGAACTCACCTGCTTTATTCTTGAGAAGTTTTTCTTACTCAGTGATTTTCTAGGGCTTTCGGTCTTGACATGGTTGAGATTTAGTTGCGGATCAGTCTCAGAGTCGGAATTCTCATGGGCGTTGACCAAACTTTTCCTTTTGCTTATCGATTTTCTAGGACTTGCTGAATTTGTCGACTTGGTTAGTTTTTCATCCTGATATTCGAGACTCACTGAACTGTTGGATTGATCCTCGTCGATTGTAAGCTTTTCGAACGAATCGTTCCTGTTCGTATCTGGCAAATCATTGATCGTTGTATTTGTCGATCGACTCTCTGCGCCTTCCCCCCTCGCGGGAGATTCCCATGTGACGGTTTCGATATTCGCCGCTTCATCCACATGCGTCTGTGCTAGCCCAATATCAGGATCATTTTCCCCTACTACTTTCGAATCGTCGCGCGATAATGATTTATTCATAAACCTTCGCTTTTCCGGTGTGTCCTTGGCTTTCTTGTTCATTGGAGTTCCCAATGAAATCGGTTTACTCGTAGCGGGACTCGCATGCTTTGATTTACTGGCAGAATCGACCAGCGACTTCCTCGACACATTATCCGATGTTTTCGGAGTCTTGGCTTCCGTAGTATCGACGTAGTCATGGCTCAAATCGTTATCCCCTCGATTTTCAATCGAATTACGGTTTTTTAACGATTTGTTGAATTTCGATGATACGTTTGCCTCGACACTGCTGGAGTTATCTCCCGATTCGCCATCCATCGTCGAAGTTTCATCGGTACTCAACAGAGATTGGCGTTTGGAAACATTCGAATTGATCGGAGAATCGGTCCCTGAATCTTCAATTTTTCGTGGACTATTTTTATTTCGCAATTTCTTCGAAGTATTCAAGCTCGATCGTTTACTCGTCGAGGGCTTCGACACGTTCGATTCTTCGACCTCCTCAACATCATTCGAAACATCCATCATAATTTCCGCACTCTGAATATTAGTTTCAATTTTTTCATTACTTCCTTCGTCCTTTTTCGTCGCAGTTCCGCTTCCCTCGATTATCGTGGCGTCCGAATCGTAATTTATATTTTCCTGGACTTTATCCGCGTTTGCTTTCTCGGTGGTTTGACAAGATTCTTTATCGTCGAGCACGAGCTCGTATTCGCTATCGTTTTGCTCGGTCAAGAAAGAATGAACCGAATTTCTGTCTTCGTCCTTGTTCGTCTTTGACCCTTCGTTATCACCTTCACCCACCCACTCGTCGGCCGGAATGTCTTTGAACGATGGACAAATAATGGAATCACTCTCATTCTCACTATCGGTAACTCTTAATTCGTCTTCCTTTTTGCTTAACATCTCGTCCACGATGTCCTTTTCGCTATGCTTGCGATCTTTATTTGCCTTTTCCAAACTTCCCTTCGACAACCTCTTATCTGTATCATCTTCCTCAACGATTTTCGAAGCTTCCACGACGTTTGTTCCCTTCGTCGGCGACTCTGTAACAATCGAAGATTTTCTATCTTTAACCATTTCACATACGAAAACATCTTCGTCTTCTTCTAGTTCTTGTGACTTTGTGACCCGATCGACCGACAATCTTCTTAGTATCAATTCGGGGCTCAGACTTGAACGTTTCGTTGGTGATTTTTTGCCCAAACTCGCACTTGTCGTTTCTTCCGAAGTTATTATTTCTCTCGTGATATTTATATCATCATGGAATGTTTCCATTGGGGTATTTTCAGCAACGTTCTTGCTTGACGTACCGGACAAAGTTGTGGTTTTCCCGAAATTTTCCCCATCGAGATGGAATGTTTTCTTTGGTTCGTTAATATTCGGGATTATTTGGACCTCGTCGTCTTCTTCTTCTTTAATCTCTTCTACTTCGTTTGAAATACTAACAACGTTGGTTATCTTGAAAGTATCAAGATCTTTGATATTTTCGTCATTCTTGACCTTTACATTTTCCAAATCTTCATTTTCCGAGTTTTCACTGCAGACCTTTGATATCTTTTCATTTTCCAGTGTTTCCGACGCGTTAGACGTTCTTACACCCTCAACCATATTTCTTACGCCTTCTCTCATCGTTTCCAGAACGACGACGCAATCAGCATCTACCATATATTCTTTTCTTAAAACCGCTCTTGGAGAATCTTTCAAGGAATTTTTGGTATCAATTTCTTGATTTTTCACCACCCCCTTCGAATCATAATTATCCGACAATGTCTCGTTCACGCTGCTACGCTTTTCCGAATTTATCGCAAACTCCGAATTTAAAGATTTTCTATGTAAAAATCGAACGTCCGCGTTAGCTACGACGTGCCTTTCACCTAATACGATATTTTTGTTAAAAATTTCATTTTCCTTGTTACCAGGACTTTTTTCTTGCATTTCAGTACTTTTATTCAATATATTATCGATCGAGTAGGACGAACTCTTGTTGGGGCTTGAGACACTCCGATTTTCTGGAGATGTATCGCCAATTTCATTGTCCCTCGGCGAATCCGCGATTTCCGTCAGACCATCACGATTCATTGAAGAATTCGAATTCTCCGTGGGTGACTCAGAATTTTCTTGAATCGATCTTGCGATTATATCAATCCCAGATTCCACTGTCATGGATACATATATTTATCGTGGTCAAGTTATTATTTGCTTATTTTTAGGATTGAAGACAATGTCTAAAAGCAATTTATTTGAAACTCATCGGCTTATTGTAGATAAGAGAGTAACATTCTCGTATCACCACAAATATCCGATCCGTGATCACACATAAATCGCAATTAACTGTGCCCGAAGATTGTAGAAAAGGAAAAGATTATTAGGGGAAATGAGAATTTTTTTCTTACCAGAACTTTCCTCGACGTCCATTTTTTCAACAGCTTTCCCAACATCCCCCTTAGACTTTCGCCTGGAAAGTTTCGAAGTGTTGTTCATCGTTTCTGATAAACAAAATAAGATTATGAAACAATGAGTAGCTTTCTCTGAAAAATTAATTCAGTTTCATTAAGATGGATACTCTAAATACGATTCATTAGCTGTTTAGACCACAGGGGTTATTGAAAAAACACTGTCAAAAAAGCATTGCAAAATATAATCCAAACAGTGCGATCGCATTCCTTGCAATTGAAATGATTAAAGATATTCATTAGAGAAATAATTGATCACGTACCAGCCTCGTCCTCATCAACTTCATAAACAGTTTGTTCGGAACTATGAAGCGAATCGACGGTTTCGACATCTTCCGATTCTTCAACAACGACTGGTTCGGAAGGTAAAACCGATGCACGTTTTCTCGACTTTGCTGAAATTTCGACATCTGTAATTATTGGTTCCGATATCTCCGGTTCCATCGAACTCGCTCTCGTTCTGCGAGTTACTCTCGCCACAGGTGAGGTTGATTTCGATTCTGATTCAGCTCTCAACGGTGGCCTGATACACAGAAAAATCGAAAATTACCATTCTGTTTATCAACATTTTTAATGTCTTGCTCATAGAATGTTAGTGCGGAAATTATAACAAATTAATTCTTTTCATTAATTTTATGTTTCTACCTTCCACGTCCTCTAGTGGGTGTTCCAGTGGAAGACATAGCAGCGATGCTGCGTCTAGTAGTCCGTTTGATCGTAGATTCAGCCAGTGATTCTGTTTCCGTAACCTCGCTGATATCCGAAGTGCCAGAGTTGCGTCTATTTCTCGCTTGTCTCGTTGGTTCAGAGATCACGGTGTCTATGGCAAGTGTACGACGTCTCCTGGTTCGAGTGATTCCACCAGTGGAAACGTCGCTCGTAGATTCCGGAGATGAATTATCTTGATTGGCCGGCTGCCTATTTCTGGTACTTCGCCGAAGCGGTGAATCATGAACCGAGGAATTCAGTGCCATCCTCGTTTTTTTAGCTGTATATATTTAAAAAATTCAAGTAAATAGCCTAATATTGATAGTTAAGAATCTGCGATTCTATGGTTCCTACATTGGTTGTATACCTATTATATCATTTTCCAGTTATTCATCCAAACCAATAAATAAACTTTCAGTCAACAATGTCTATTGTTGAATGCAGAACTGCATCCTCGCTGCAAACATCTGCATCCTCAAGACTCTTACATATTAAAATTTTGACTGGGATACGGAACTTATTCCCACGAGACGCAAAAGAAAATTCTGTCTTACGAATCACGAGGTGGTAAAGAGATAAAAATGTTTACTAATTGTATGCGCGATTGACCTTGCATGAGTTATCTCAATAAACAAAAATCGTTTTGTCAAAAATAATAATCATTGTTTACTCATATTTATCGAACTCATAATATTTCGGGAATCCGTTAGGCGCAAAACGTTCATACAACTTGACGCGGCGTAACCGCGGGTTAATCTAAAACAATGGTGATTGGTGATATCAGTAACGCGTGTCCGTTACGATTAAATATACAAAAAAAAAAGATCAGTGCAGGAAGAGGCATGATAATATACATTTGTCCAATATTAAACCGTCAGGGATGAATGGTCGAAGATCCGAAATCGAGGAAAACCGTTACGGATTGGTGACCATTACCGTTGAGGATCTTGCACGATATGCTTTGAAACGCATGGCGAAACATAGAATAGAACAAAAAATATACGTACGTCCCTTCAATTCCCATTCATCATCAGAACCTTTCCCGTTACGCGGCATTATCGCTATTGATCTTATGGCACATCGATTACTTAATAATAATCAAAAGAAGTGGAATACAAAAAAACACTGCACTAACTTCGTCCACAAAACACGTGTTTTCAACAGCGAATTCAATCGCTAACCGACTTCTCGTTCATCATTGTTCGCCGGTCCATGTCCACCGCGTGTTTCCCCACTCCGTAAAACCGACGTGCGACAATCCGGAAGTAGCGTACCACGCTGCGTAGTGGATAATAGACGAACCATCAACCATTTCGAATATCTTCGAATATCGAATAACATAACTTCCCTACTTTTACCTCTAATGAGTAACTAATCTAAATAACACGATAGAAGCAGATGAATCGTTCAAACTTGTTTTGTAATCATACCAGTCCATAGCACGATAAATCATCAATTACCACACACGAGACAAGTACTCGAGGAATAACGAACTAACCATAATTTTCTCCGCACTGTTCAAAATTGCACTCGTGTTTCAATGTAGGCTTCCCACTCTACGTGATTACATATACTCCGTGTACGACCAGATTATATTATATATAATCAGGGCCTGAATTCTGATTACAGTACAAAGCAATCTTATATCCGAATTATTTTGCTTTTAATGGTATACAACTGTTCCGAATACAGTACTTGCGCGGGCCAATCGTAATCCTCCCTCGTCGGTCACTCGGGCCTCTGTGGAAGTCATCGAAAGTTCTTTCTTCGGGTCTTCATTTTTATGCATTTGAGAACACATTCGAACCGTTGCGCGGTGGCGGTAGCATCGTCGTCTCACGGCAAGTGGGGCGAACAGCTAGCATCGCTAGTAGTGTGTTCGTGTGTTGTAGACGCTTGTCGTTGATTGCTTTCATATTCCGTTTTCAACGAATAAACGCAAATAAATTGTATTTGCTGCCGTGTTGTTCGGTGAAATAAGATGTTACTTCGGATTACTACTTGACGACCCAAATTATTGTACCGAGGTAAGTAACGTAGATAAATTCGTATCAGTTGATTTTATCATATTTCGCATTAGTAACCGCCAAAATTACGACCCAAGACGCCATCTTAAGAAGTTTTGTTGACAATAAGCCTGTATTGTAAGGAACATATTACGTTGGAAAATATTGTTCAATACAAAATAATGCCATAACCTTAAGATAACTCATCATGTAATTACGATATCTTTCATTCGAATTGACCAATGCGTCTATTATTGACACTATCATTAAGCTTGACCGTGTTTATAACGTGGCGTTATTTTGATGTTATGCATACGTACTTTCGTTCCTGTTCGCCAATTTACGTTCCGACAATTCTTAACATTTCAGTGCAGTAGGAAAAAACCGGAACCATGTTTTATGCACATTTTGTGTTGGCCAAAAAAGGGCCGCTGGCCCGAATTTGGTTGGCCGCCCATTGGGACAAAAAGCTTACCAAAGCTCATGTATTCGAAACGAATATTGAGAAGTCTGTAGATGGTATCCTACAACCAAAGGTAATCTCTATTTCTTTATTACGTATATTTTTTGCTTTTACTTTAGAGACCATTTAGTAATCAGATTCTGTTCAGACAATGTACAATTCCAACCGAGCTTTAGATTACATTAATTTCTATTGTTTTAATCTTTCAATTTCCTAGTTATATAATAAATAAAGATATACACATCAGTTTATGGTCAAACAGAGCCAAGAACTTTGTTAATGCACTACAATTGTACGTTCTTATGATCGATTAAATATCGGTGTTTAGCATTGTTATATCCTTTTTTGCGAACCTATTTGTATTCTTCTAAACTGATTCTGACCTAAACCTTAAGGTCTCCCTTAATTTTATAATATTTACTGTTTTCTCTATTGCTGCAGGTAAAAATGGCCTTGAGAACATCAGGCCATTTGCTATTGGGTGTCGTGAGGATATATTCCAGAAAAGCAAAATACCTCTTGGCCGATTGTAATGAAGCGTTTGTAAAGATAAAAATGGCATTTCGTCCGGGTATGGTCGATTTACCCGAAGAACACAGAGAAGCTGCCGTAACGGCAATCACCCTACCCGAAGTCTTTCACGATTTTGACACAGCCATGCCGGAATTGAAGTAGGAATATTGATTATTTGTGACCTTAGCGCACATTTATTTGTGTATTTAAGAGGAAAAGGGACTAAGAAGGCTTTTATTATAACAGGGATGTGGATATTGAGGCACAATTTAGCTTGAATCAATCGAGAGCGGAGGAAATTACAATGCGAGAAGACTATGGTAGCCTGTCTCTGGTAACTCACGATCAAGGATTTGGCGATATGAGCTTTGATGCTGAACCGCCCGAATTAATGCGTCATGGGAGTACGATGGAACCGACACTCGACCAGGTCGGTAGAAACCAGGAGAAACTTGGTGATTAAACAGAAAAAACAAAATTTAATTATTTGCATAATGATTGATACGTTGAAACGTTAAATATGCATTCAAACAGCCGATAGTCTAATTACTTTACATTGGTTATCTTTGTTACTTCCGGCAAAAGCAAATAAGGATAAGATACACCACTTGCCAATAAGTTTTAATGATACAACAATGTACGAACTACTGTTTCAGAGTCACATGTTGTTCAGCGATGGACCAGGAATAGAAACGGCATTGGAACAAAAAGAGAAAGAACCTGTTCCAGGAACGTCATCGACCGCTCAACCAATGGATATAGACACGCCGATAAGGGACGACGGTTTTGGTGGGAATCTTGGACAAGATATGATATGTACGATTCATTTAGACAAAAGAAAATAATTCGGATCATGCGTGCCGCTCGTTTCATTGAACTCACTGGAGTAATCGAGGTTTTTTGCTGGATAGCTGGTGGTCTCTTCGAGGGTGGCCTTTTCGACGAAGCCCCAATGGGTGAAGTTCCAGTGCCTGAAGTAAGCACGCTCGGCGAGGCGCAGGAAGCCAGCGCTACTACCGGTGCGGCGCCTTCTGTCCATGATGACTCCGATGAAGACATGGGCGATCATTTTGGCGGAGGTCCTCCATCACCGATGGGTGGAATGAGGTAAATTCCAATAAGACATATAAATGAGAAATACTACGTTATTATGCATTAGAATAGGAAAAATTGTTGGCGAACGTTTATAGTAGCACAGATGGCTCGAGACCACCGACACCTGTCGTGCCTGGCGAAGAAATGGAAGGGCGGGCCAGTGTTGCGAGTCGTAGATTCACACCAGCACCACCAGCGATTCCTGAGGAACATCCCATGGACGTGATCGAAGAACCACCCCCTCTCCAGGATCAAACAACGTTACTTCATGACGAAGAAGAAAGCTTTGCTCTTGCCCCTGTCGATGCGTCAGCGTTAAAAGGTCGGCATTACTATCTGACCTAAATAGTCTTATACAGCGAAAAGTGCGAAAATTTTCAAATGAAAAGACTCAAAAAAACAATGAGAATTAGAAAATTGGTCATCGCTTGCTGACAATTTGAGCGCACTTGAATAAAAACCAGATAAACTTACGAATTTACAGGTTTTACGAAAGCGAAACGCAAGCGTAAACTCATTGTTGACGAAGTTAAAAACATATCGGGTGAAGAGATGAAGGCCCAATTGTCAGATACCAGTGATATCATAACTACGTTGGATCTCGCGCCACCTACAAAAAGACTGATGCACTGGAAGGAAACCGGTGGTGTCGAAAAGCTCTTTGCCCTTCCGGGCAGGCCGCTTCCCGCACGAGTTTTATTCAAGGTCAGTCTTTATCCGGTATAAAAATCACAAGGAAAACTAAACAAATCTGTAATCGATAGATAAATTTAAAAAACCTATTTATTCACCTAGAACTATCAACGACACTTAACCAGCAAATCGTACGATCACGAAGACTTCGGCCGTCTCGGTGCTGAGGAAGATGGTATGCCTTTGGAACAGGTGCGAGATGCGCCTGAAGCGGAATTGGGGGCTTTCGAAGCAAGTCTGCTCGCCAAACGTATGGGAAGAAAGAGGAAAGCACCTCAAGATGATGAGGTAACATTTGTTTTTTGTTCATCGTTATTTCCTCAAGCAAAACTAAATTGGAATAAGTTTCAATGATTTTTATTTTGCTCTTTGTTTTCAGCAACCGAGCATTCCGCAAACTCTGGCTCCACCGCAGACACCGTCGATAGAAGAGCCAGCTTCTATCGTTGCCGATTCCTTGGAGATGCCGACCCAACTCCCTGAATCGACGCCCTTACCAACCGTTGAATCACCAATGCCACCAGACGTTTCGATGCCACCGGATGTTTCGATGCCACCCGAACCAATGGTCTCCGATCTTAATAGCATCCTACCGTCCATTGAAAATTCTGAAATTATTGACGTGCCGACTGAAGCTCCTTCGTTGACCACGGAAATGCCCCAAATACCTCCGGCCGACGTGAGCAATCTTCTCGGTGCATCGATAGATGAACAAAATCCACCTGCGTCGGTTCAACCAGATGGTGTCGACGCACCTTTATTGCCCAGCTCCGATCTACCGCAGATGGAAAATATGGGCTACGATCAGGTACGTTATTCGATGAACTTTTGTTTTGTTTTCTATCTTCAAGAGTCAGTGTAACAGACGACAAGCGCTTCGAAAACGCGATCCGCATTTTATCTGGCACTGAGGAACCGATAGCGTTAAAATTTTGACGCTATCTAGAGAATTATGGCAAGAAGTGGTTAAGAGTTTTGTTTTCCAAAATTGTTGCCATAATTCCCTCAAAATTTTAACGCGCTCGGTTGCTTAGTGCCGAAGAAAGTACGGATCGCGTTTTCGAATCGCTCGTCGTCTGTTATACTGACTCTTAATTATCTAAAAATTCACAAAACAAGCAATTTTGTGTGATGCCGTAAATGTAATGCTCTTATGTCCTTTACAGGCTCAGCATCAAGTTTCCTATGTGGGATACGATGAACTTCAACAACCACCCGCACACACCCCTGGCGCGATATCAGAAAGAGGACCAGCCACCCCATGGAATCACGAAGACTACGAGTTTCCACCCTCTGTTGGACCGGTAAGCCTGAATTATTGTTCAATTTTCCTTAAAATTATATATGATACTGACCAATCTAGTATGGCTGCGAGTGAGGTGTAGTTTCCCGTTCGTATCGTTGGCGGTAGTTTATCGTTGTTTCTCAATCGGGATCTACACAATTAAAATATGTTTATTTACAGCAAGAGGAACAACAGGTTGACGAGACGTATGAACAATTCGAGGAGCGAGTTCTCAATAAAAGAGCGGCGCATATGTATCATGTAATCAAGAGCAAAATGGACGTTAAGGATAGATTAACCCTCGCGGAAATGGCATACAAAAACGGGCGCAAACAGGTAGCGATTGTCATATCGTGCCAATTTTTATTTCATAATTCACAATTGCTATGAATTTCGAATGTGACGAAATATCTTATGGAAATAAAAATTTATGCAATTTTTTTGTTTCTTTTTTCAGGCGGCCCAAAAGTTTTATACGTTATTAGTCCTAAAAAAGTTCCAAGTTTTGGAATTGAATCAAGAACGTTCGTATGCGGACATCGTGATTACCAAAGGATCCAAGTGGGAGAATCCAGCGTTATAAAAACGAGCTACGGGCAGTGTAAGCATTATGATTATTGTTTCAGATTTATTAACTTGGGGAGGAAGATTGAATAATGGGACGATAAAAAATAAACAAAAGTAGTGTTTTCGATCGAGCCGCGATCATTGTTGGCGAAAGAAAATATTTCGAGAAGACATTAAAACACACATTGAGGAATATCGCGATCTATTGTCTTCGCACTCGAACGGAAACACACGCGAGAGGAAATTTTGCGAATATTTATTTCAAATCCAATGTACTATTTTTCTTTTTTAAAAAACAAAAAAAACAAATTCACAAAAAGTAGTCTCTAAGGCTGAAATAATGAAAAGAAAGGGGCTAGGGGAACGAAAAAGAGTATATTTCTACATAACGTCGATTAAAATTCTTCTACGATGCGCGAGACGTTTCTTGCATCCGCGAACGGATCGTCGAAGTAGCATTGTGTGTGCGTGTGCGTGTTTACTGCGTTTCGATGAAAAACAAAACAACAAAAATGAGTGAATGTGCGCATCGCCACTTTATCACCACTTTTCTATCGATACGGTCGACGATGCCGTCAGATTTATTTCACCATTGACATTGATGTACTAGGATTCCGAATACATATCACTTCTTTTGCACTACGCTACGTTAATAATGAGACATAGTTGTTGAAAAGTGAGACCGATCGTTGAAAAGCAACGGCACTATTTTTTGACGAAACGTCTTGGAAAATGGATTAATATAATTAATCGATACTTTGTCCAATCGTCATAATCATGAAATAACATTGACCGTGAATTATTTGTGTATAGTCAAATCAAGTCGAATATAGTCAAATACGGTTTCGTTCGTTCTCAAAAACGAAAGATTTGAATTTATTTTTGCGAACGATACAACTTAAATAATTCCATTTGGGTATAAATTCAATCATGTTTTATTTATTTTTAAGATCGACGATTTATTTATCGTTGTAATGTAAACGAACATTAATGTATTAATGTTGCGTTATGATCTTCATTTTTCTAATTAGTACCGCTTACAAAACACATCGATGATATGTTTGTGCAAATTACGTAGCCTCAAGACGACAAGTACGATGTACAGATCCCAAAATTTAAACATTGCTTTCATAAACGATTTACTATTTATGAAAGTAATGCTTAAGTCATTTGACCGTCGAGCTTATGGCTATAAAAATAAAAACTGATGCCCGGTCGCTATTCAGCATATTACTGCATTTTCCATGCTCGTGAAGTAAATTTCATTATTTATACGATGACAAACAATTCCTATTCAATTCATTTAACCTGAGATTAACGTGTCGAAATAAGCTACCATTCACAACGAAAAATTACTGTATAATTGAGGCATCGTAAATTGTGCTCTATGACTACATTTAAATGCACGGCAGTAAGAGGTGGTATGTATTCTATTCGTACGTATTTGAGTACACGATAAGTGAGTTGCGTATGTAAGAGATTAAAATTATGTTGCATAGTGCTATAATAACTACATCATTTCATCATCATTGGACAAATGACCTCGTTATATTTGAATGATTTATATATTATATATGTATAATTAGATACCAGCTAATGTAGAATAGCCCACAAAATCAGTAAATGTAATATATTATGAACAAAATGAAACACGGTTCTGACAAATCAAAATAATGGAATATTAACGTTCCTCTCTCCAATATTTCCGAAACAAAATTACCTGTAGAAGTTTAAGTATTTCTCGTGAGCGTTGCAAAAATGTGTAACGTCGGATCGGACGTACAATGGAAGAAAGTACAATCATACTGGACAATTTTCTAGACTCATTGCGACAACATTTTATTTCCGATCAACACAGCATACTACTGAATATATTTCATACATTGCGTAAAAAATCATGAACACTCGTATCAAATGATCGTGTCTTAACCCTACACCAAATGCACCCCGCGCAACCTTTAAATTATGCTTCTGAACTAGTCAGCTCTCCAGTTTTCAGTCTTCGAATGCATTTATCATTAACTAAATGTGAGCAAAATCAGATTTCTCCTACACCATTCGCTTCGTTATGAAGAAAACGAAGAAAACAATGTATGAGAAAATCTCTTTATCATTATAGGACCAGTTTTATAAACACCAAAGTGTGGGGAGCTTGAAGGTAGAAAAATTAAGTCACGAGGTGTAGGGTTAAAAAAGGATCGGTGGGACATAGAATTTGATAAAGGAAAATGCGTTCAAGCATCATCGACACGTACATTGTAAAAGCTTTATTTTTGTTCATCGGTGAATCCTCATACAAACAAAGGCATCAATGGAAATAGCGATCAAATTTAAATTATGAAAATGTGTGGCAGGTGACGGTACTGACATTACGCAGGATTCCATATCAATGCGATGTAACGAAGCGATAAATTAATAATACGTTATCCATCGATACTGTATTTAAAAAAGGCATACATTTATCGATTGTTTAATGAAAAAAAACAGTATGTTAACGTTTCATCGATCACCTTCATTCTTTACCTTATGAAAATTGCTGGTGAATGAAAGTATTCAATGACGAAATAAAAGAACAAATGGAACGTTAGCAGAGGACCAAAGCCAACTCAGGCTCAGCCTTCCAATTCACCAGCGGCGCAAGCATCCTGGTAAGATTTGCCCTGTTGACGATCGGGATTCAACTTGATCATATCGTCAATTCGCAGAATCGTTATTGCAGCTTCCGTCGCGAACTTCAAAGATTTTATCTTCGATATAGCAGGCTCCAAAACGCCAGCCTTTCTATTATCTTTCACCGTTCCTTCAAGAAGATCGAGACCGACCCTGTTTAGAAGAATCATAAGCACGTTAAATGATGAACAAAAAATTACAAATATATGAAATATTGAATCTAGTGAGAAAGTCTCTACAGAATAACGTTTTGCGTATTAAACGTTCCAGTTCAACGATACCTAGATCGAGTCTTTCTCATCGACAATTATCCTTGATTCGTACCTTTGAAGTACGAATCGAGTAAAGACTGCCTTAAAAAAGTAGAAACAGTTTCTCACCATTTAAGATTGGCGTGGTCGACCGTCGTCTGACTGGAGTTATGATAAGCTCGCAATTTCGCGACTAGGTCGGTTGCATCTTGGGCAGCGTTAACGGAAAGTATCTTCGGTATGACGAGAAGGGAACGGGCAAATTCGGCAATCGCCAGTTGTTCCCTTGAGCTTAATGACGTCGCGAAGTTCTCCAGATAAATCGATAGTGCGGCTTCGACACTGCCACCACCGGCAACGACATTTTTGCTCTCGAGAACGCGTTTAATGACGCAAAGTGCATCGTGTATCGAACGCTCCATTTCGTCGCAATAGTAATCATTAGGACCGCGAAGAATAATCGAGCTTGCAGTTCTTGCCTTGGGTCTGTAAATGAAGGAATGAGCATGCATTAGTAAATACGATCGAAATTTTACCAATACGTGTAAACGATTTCGTATATATCGCAGCCTTTACCCCTTGACGAGAATTAATTCGTCATCACAAACGTATTCTTGAACGACTTCGGCAGCTTCGCCAAGGAAATTTGCGTCGAAGCTCTCATCACCCTCCATGTTCGTTAGGGACGTGAGGAAGTGAGCCCCAGTCGCCTTTGCGATACGTTTCAAATCGGCTTTCTTGCATCTACGAACTGCCATTGCACCAGCTTCCACGAAGTACTGAAGAAGAAAACAAGCAGTGTCAGCAATTAGAGTGGTGCAAATAATTCGAAATTGCGTGGAACCAATTCCCATAGAATTGTCTAACTCACATTATTTAATAATTTCGTAGTTTTAATTAAAAAAATTCTTACCTTAAGACACAAATCGTCAATTCCACCGGAAAGCAGAACGACATTAGTCCCGGCAGCAAGAATCTTTTGTATCCGTTCTTTGGTGATATCTGACTCACGCTGGCGAATACCTTCGAGCTTTTCTGGATCAGTTATCAGAACCTCGACTCCCAACTTCATTTTAGCTTTTTGCAGTGAAAAGTCCAAACAAGCGATCTTAGCGTTGGTTATTTTTTTCGGCATTGCTTGCGAAGCTACTGAGCAGTTGAGAGCATAGCCATGGACAAGAACCGATTCCCGAACGCTTTTGCCATGAGCCTTCAGAACGTTTACTGCCTTGATAGGATACAAATGACCTCCTTTGCCATCGTTGATCTTGATAGCATGTGCCGCGTCCACGACCATGTTACCGAAGAAATTAGCATCACTATTTTTTATTATTTTTATAATAGTCAAGATAAAATATTTTAAATAGAAGATTGATTTGTTTCATTGGATTTATGTATAAAGACTGATGAAAAAAAGGATACGCTCCGATAATTTTACTCGACATCGAAGTTTTTGCAACATTGACGAGACAATCTCTTCCCAATTCGTCGACAGTCACCGTCAGATGTTCCTGAATATACTTGCATGCTTCCCTGAAAAATTTCGAGGTCGATACATTGAATACCATCAACAAAGTGGCTCATTTTTTATTTGCATGAGATTTTCCGTTTTTGTTGTTTCCCTTTGAATTTTCAATAAACGAGGAACGAATAAAAATAGCGCAATTGATAAAAAAAAAATACTGACTTGCATGCAAGCCTGTATCCACTGATCACAGATGTAGGATGAATCTTTTGCTTTACAAGTTCATCTGCATTTTTCAGCAGCTCGGCTGCTATGATTACCTAAAAGAACGTCGTAAGTAATAAGACATTGCACGAATAGTTTCATTTAACATTTTTCTAAATATAATCATAAACAGGACACATGGTTTAACCATTCAGTGCATGATTTTTTATTTTGCGAGAAAAACAATGTATTGGCAAACACATATCTTTAAAAATTTGGCAATTGAAAAAAATCAACTGCCATATACTCCGTGGTTCCTTCAAAATAGCAAACGAGGTATTTCTGTATCATGATACAGTTGAGGGTAAAATAACGAATACATACAACAGACGTCGTGCCATCACCAACTTCCTCGTCCTGCAATTGCGCCAACTCTACAAGTACACGAGCAGCTGGATGTTCAACATCCAAAAGACGCAGAATAGTTGCTCCGTCGTTGGTCACTGTGACGTCCTGAAATAAGTGAGAAACATTGAACAACGTATCGGATCAAAGAAAAGTTAGATTTTTAAATAGGTATTTTTTGTAAAAATAACGGAAATTAATCGTTTGATTAATTAATAAATTAATCAATTTTAATTTATCTTTACCCCAATATCATCGACCAGCATTTTGTCCAGGCCAACCGGTCCCAAGGAGCTCTTGACAATGTTGGCAATGGCACAAGCAGCCATAACTGAAAACAGAAAAAGCAAAAATATGAACAAATATATATATATATTTATTTATTTATTTATTAAATATCGTGATTCCCTAGCTATACATTTTTTCCTACAAATATATTTGAGAAATGTTAGGATTCGTAAAATAATTTTTGAAATCGTTGCTATAAGGAAAATATTAATCATCGATTAATGAATGTCGTGGACACAGATTTTCATGAGAAATTTGAGACAATGATTTTTTGTTAGGACAACGTCCTTGATGCAAATACATGGGAAAAGAAAATAATATTTCATACAATTGCGAAGGCTGAGCACGCGAGCGTCGGCTAATTCACTTGTTAGGTTATTGCTGAAAACTTACCATTTTGAGTGCGAACCGGAGCTCCGGATTGTCGGTTACCGCCGACGGCTAAAGCACTCGCTATAGTCGACATTGTGTCGATTAAATCTCAATAAACAATTCTTTGTTTGTCCGCCCGTGGTCAGACGTGAAAATTGTATCTTCGTTTGCTCTGATATTCACCGAAACGAGAGAAATAACGAAAGAACAAACGTGCAATGGCGATGACGACAGGGTGAGGCGGATCGAGAAAGCACGGAAACCTCGTGCGGTGCGTGTCGCAAGCAATCCCTATTCGTGTGTACACACATACACGGTAGCCAACTTTCCCCTAGATCTTGCACCGCATTGGTCAAATTTTTCAAGTCTCCTCGTTTCATAGGGCAATCGTGTAAGTTCAGGCCGTCAGATTGAATAAATTCAAATCACCCAACAAATACAATCAAAAGATCGCTAACAATGTATGAGTCACACGGACGACACCGACATCTCTCGTTTCTTGTCGAGTCGAAAGCAATTACCCCGTACCGCAATTATTTATTGTTATTCCATAGAGCTTTGCTCAGTTACGCCAATGACAGGAATGTCATTTTTTTTTTATACGGTAAATGATTTTTTACAGGCAACTTAAGGCGAGGCATCAAATGAATAAATGGTGAAATGGGGACCGGCCTCTCGAGTGGATAGCCGATTCTTACCTTATATGGCCATGAGAATATGTCGATCCACGAGTCAAGGATTTTAAAGGTTGGACGCTTGAAAAGAAACTGAACGCAATGAAATAAAGTTAGAGCGATCTTAATAAACTAGATACTTATTATCAAATTACATACGAATAAACAATGTACTTATTCTTTCCCTGATGATCCATCACTAAAATATAGGTAGGAGTGTGGGGTGTAACAGACAAATATCTTCTTTTTACACAAGAAGTTCTATTACATTGCTATGCACTTCCTCAAATATGGAATACAGAAATAAATTCGACTAAATTTATTGTATAGTATTTTTAGTTCGAGGCTGATCATTGTACAAATTTTCATTGTACATTCAACATTGAAGAATCATGTACATACATGCTCTTACTTATTGTAAACATTTATTCTTCCTCTTTTTTTTTTGGCTGAGCTATTTTAAGTACTTCGAAATAGGAATATTTTCGATCTTCGGGGAGCACGACCTTGAGAATTTTATAATATTCCAGCATATGTTCTGAAAAATAAAGATAACATTTAAAGGTTTTTAAAGGTGGTTTTTTAATTAATTTTATAATTTCATTTGCGACACAATAACAGGTTAATAAATTATTCTTACACTATGAACATAATTAAATAACATCGAATACGTAATATCTCGAAACCATTGAATTTATTGATATGAAATCTAGGTGATACAATTTTTTTTTTCCTTCATATCATGAACTACAGTGTAAACGTGCACCATTCTTTACTATAGTGTACGAAAGTCTTTTTATTCAGGATAAATTTCATTATGAGTCAAAGTTTTTATCTTCCGACAGAGTAGAGATTGTCGCTAATTTAATTCAATTTCATGTAACCAAAAGAAAGTTGAACAAAAATTGAAACAAAAAACATACATAGAAATACAGAAATGGCATTTATTATGGCAAATTTAGGGCACCCTGGTTTATGGTTTAATGGTTAATTATTTTGTAACGAAACAACTCACCAACATCTTTGATGTCTAATTTATGCGTTGCTGCAATTGTTTGGTTTGAATTTTTGATTGGATCTTCTAAGTTTTGGCTCATAAATTCCAAGGCTGTACCCAACGTGCATCTACCTTCGGAAATTATCTTTGGTGTCCAAAAACCATATGCAAATTCTTCGCCCCGTCTTGTTAATACTGGCAATGGCCTGTCTGAAACTATTTCATCTTGAGCCACCTGCAATTTTCATTTTGGTTATCCAGAATTTAGAAAAATCGTCAAGACATAAGAAAGATCGTAGTAATCAAAGTTTTACCTGGACATCAGAGGTATTTATGTAAATATTTTTTAAGCGGTCATCAAGCTCGGCATCTTTCTTATAGTGCGCTTCCATGAAAGTTGGATTTGCTTTAATAAAATGAAAAATCCATAAGGGGGACATGAAATTGTGATTTATGCGTTGATTTTTTCAAACACAAAATGAAGAACTACATATCCTACTTGCTTGAGCAATTTCGAGTTGTTTGTGGGTGCTTTTGTGAAGTGGAGCCGGTATCGGTTTCTCACGGCTTATCACTTTGTGAGCTCGATTCTCGATGTTAAATTGTTTTACAGGTTTCGTCATCACAGACATAACCTTTCCCATTCTTCTAAATATATTCGAATCGTTTATAATCGAAAAGCAAAATTTGAAAACCTAGTGATTTGAAGGGATTTCTTTTATCACACGACTGAGGTTATGTTCTGAATTATGAACGACTATTACAAGACAAATTGATAATATACGGTTAAATGTTTAATTAAAATGTTGTAATATACTACATCTCCATTATGTAATTCCTGTTCTGTCTGTAACCGTGATTGAAATAAGTAATAATGTAATGGGTAATGTAACTACAGAATAAAGTTGTAGCAGACGACTACGCGCGACATCTGAGCATTCACAGATAACCGCACAAAATTTCGCTTCTTAGAAATATAAGAACCAGCTGATTTTGCTTTCCGTTAATCACCGTGGTTTCTATTCGTGTATTAACCAAATGTAGCTTTAAATAAAATTGCATACATAATTAAAAAACAAGCTTGCTTTATGCATTCAAATAATACATAATGAAAAGTATCGTTTTAAAAATATCTTTATTTAATCGGTCGAACTAATGCCATATACTTGAAATTTCGCGCGGGAATGGAGAGCGCACGTTTATTCCACGCTACGAATCACGTAGTCTGTCGCTAGGGGAGTGGTCTTTATTACCCAAAGGAGCTAATAAAATCACATTGTCATACAAGAAAAGGGTGTTAAATTTACAAAATAGTTACGTGAATGCCAATTGCGGTCACGATTATTAATGAGAAAGAATTCGATATGCTAGTGTCATTATTATCTTTGAAAACTCGCGTTGTTTTAACCAGTGCTCAGCAACTTCGTGTAACATACGATTTAAGAAGAATGACGTATGATATAAAGCGATGCTCGATCCACTAGTATAATAAGACGAAATACGTTTTGAAATGGGCAAAAATATAAAATAAAATTCAATTTTATCAACTTTATCAAACCCACAAAAAAAGGGTTTTTCGTCCGCAATCTTAAAAAGAAAAAGCACCTATGACTTTTATACATATATGTATAAACCCCCAATATCGTGTAGTACGATCAGTGCTAAATTATTATTATAATAACCAAACGACGCGCTTTCAACGAACATTGAGGACAAGAAAAAGCACATTCCGAAATAAAGAATGAACAGACAATGAAATGAAATTGCTATCAATGTTCTCACCGATATACTCTCGAAAGAATTCAATGCTCGTATCCCCTCCTGCGCGACCTTTGAAAAGAGCGCCCTTCCTTTTTTATCCACGGCCCCCCAAAAACTTTCTTGTATGTGTGTAACATATGATTTGAGATAAATATATAATTAATGACCAACGATACGATGACCTTGGAGCGTCTATGATGCAAAAATTGCATTTCGAAATATGGAAAAAATCTCGAATAAGAGTATATTGTCGACGAGATATACTTTTGGTGGATACCGTAAATTACGAAAAAGAATGGTGTGTGTCAAGTCGGTGGAGGAATGTGGCACTTCAAAATGGCTGCCAGTTACTTTAGTAATTTACGGCTGTATCTTTCTTTGTTGTCGATGATTTAATTGCTACCGGTTATCGTCGATAGTGCAACGTACATTTAACAATAAATAAAGTTTCGTGCGATTTATGATTATTTCGCGAGTCTAGGAAGTGCGCTGTAAATACGTGAGAACGTAATATGCTCGGGTACGACACACTGGCATCCCCGTCGTCGTCCTCCTCGTCTCCGTCGTCGCCGTCGTTGTCGTTTTAAATCACAGCTCTATTTTATCGATAAATAAATCATTCGTACAAACTGATCGATATCGTAATCAGTGATCGTTTAAGATGTTACCATTTTCGTGTGATTTCCAAACTTTCGTTCAACAGTGTAACTCGTGCATAGGTTAGATCGCTGACGAATTCGAGGATACATTAATACTGTACTCGTTGTCTCGAGTCGAGGACTTCTAGGACTTCTCGTACGTATCAATCGGATTTTATTTTTAATTATTCAAACTTGCATGTATTGATATTCCATCCAGTCCGTTATGCCAGTAAATAAATCTTTTCCCAAAAATTTCTCTAATGACAATCATGCTCGTATAGTAACGCTCTCGAGAATTTGTCTTGTTTCCTTACTGCTTGGCAGAAAACGTATTTATCGTGTCACAATAATTTTTCTCTTTCATTCCACTATTGATAAGACAATGTAACGATTTTTTTTTATCATTTTAATTGACCGTTCGAATAATTATTTCGTAAAGCTGTTTATTTTTTCTTCATAATACAAAGACATTTTTGTAACTACTCTTTTAGTGACTGAGTCGCCCGATCATTGAATCACATGGAAAACGTCGTAATTGTACGATTTTAAGTAAGATTTTATGCGGCCATGAAAATGAATCACACGATTTTCATATCAGTCCTTTGATCTTGGCTCTTGCGCTAATTTTCTAAATGTATTAAAAACGACGTTTCTAATCAAAATAATCTACTGTCGCAATTGAATTTTGTAAAAAACTTATTTTATTTTGGATTGACGAATAGCTATTTATGGTAAATGGATAGTGATTTTTATCGTCATTGAGTACGAATACACAAATACTTTTCTTTTTGTTTTTATGTACAGGCTTATTTATGTCAGAATCAGATTGGAGCTAGGTCCCAGAGGGCCTAGCATGGGCCACTATGAATCCACCCGCGGTCAGCAAGTCAGGCAGTCGCGGCTCTGGATACCACCAAAAAGCGCTAGCTGAAATACGCAATTCTTTACTTCCATTTGCGAATATCGGAGGTACAGGGGAAGTAGGATCGAGTGCGGCTAGTACGATATCGACATTATCTACAACGAGCGGCGTAAGCTCGGCGTCTGGTCTCAGTGGACTCTCAGGCGCGTCAGGAAGTCTTGCTGACAAGCCTGAACAGCGTCAAGCAATCTCCCAGCTTGTAGCTATGGGTTATTCTGAAGTAAATAAATATTGTATTTTATTTTATTTGATGATTTTTCATAATTCTCGATATACGCAAACAAATACCTTCATTTTGCTTATCTCTACAACTACCTAGCGTGTATCAGTCATTTGTCGTTTGCAACGAGTTTAGAGGATTTCTTATATTTCCTGATAAAAAAACCTCGTTTTTATTATTCAAGATTAGAGATGAAAATACAAAATAAAGTAACAAAAATATAAGTTTATACGGATGATACTGAGACTAACAAAAAAATTATTCAAGACCCTTAAATTAATGTTTATTGAACAGACCTTATCGCTATACGAAAATTTGTTCAGTAGGATCATATATTTGCATTCTATTAAGACTTGAAACAAAATTTCTTTGGTTTTCACGAAAGACTGTCAACTTTTCAACATTTACGAAACTGGCATTATCTTCGAGTCTCTTAACTAATTTGCAATTTTTGAATATGTATAAATTGCTAGTTTTTGACACATAACTCCCATGTTCCTAGGACATCGGACTGCGTGCCCTAAAACTTGCAGGATGGCGTCTGGACGCGGCGATAGAATTTCTCAAGCAGGCACAGGGCGAATCACTGAACGGTCTTGCGAAGCTAAATACAAAACTGATAAGGAAGCCAAGCCTGGAGCGCGAGCTGAGTCTCCAGCGTGGCAGTCCGGCATTGGATAGTGGTGCTGGAAGTTCACGATCGGACAGTCCTCGTCAGACGGAGTTAAGCCCGCATCCTCAGCTGAGCCGTCAATATTCACCGAGTAGTTTCGAGCGTGAGCCACCACCACCGCCACCTCCACGCTGTAGTTCGACGCCACCACCGCCACCTCCGCCTCACGCTCCGTACAGCCAGCCGAATGTTCCAACGAATATGCAAGCTATGCTGAAACGAATGTCACCTGCGCCGGTTGTTCCATCGAGACCTCCACCTGCGACACCAGGACCATCTTCCTCGTCCTCGGCGAATCCACCGCAACGAGGCACGAGTCCGGTGGCGAGCACAAACGGCACGTCCAACGGTCGTCAGCCGATGATAGTTCAAAACGGTCCACAGGCGCAACAACAGCTCACGCAACAGATCCAAGCTTTGAGCATCTATCAAACGAACAACGGCAACACGAGTTCTCAGGTCGAGCCACCACCGCCTTATCCCATAGTACCGTCTTCATCGCCTCAGGGTCCCGTTCAACCGCCCTCTTACAGTGCCTCGATGCAAAATCGACAATCCCCAACTCAATCCCAGCAGGATTATCGCAAAAGTCCTTCATCCGGCATATATTCCGGACCAACATCGGCTGGATCCCCGAGTCCCATAACTGTTTCGACTGTTCCGCCGAGTACGCAAAACTCTATGGCCCGACCGACACCTTTGCAAGCATGGGGCGCCAGACAGGCAAAGACGCAACCACCGATAATAATGCAGTCGGTCAAGAGTACTCAGGTGCAAAAACCTGTGTTGCAAACGGCGATAGCGCCGACCTCACCGGCACCGATCTCTTCCGGAAGTGGAACGACACCTCCACCACCCCCGCCATCTTATGCATCCTCTATACAACAGAAACAGCAACAACAGCAACAACAACAGCAGCAGCAGCAGCAGCAACAACAACAACAACAGCAACAACAGCAGCAACAACAACAACAACAACAACAGCAACCACCACCTCCGGCTTATCCACCGGTAAATAACACTACGTCGACATCGAGCTCCATGAGTCTCGGTGTCGCTGTGACCGGTGTACCAACGACCGAACCACCGAGTTATGCAACGACGATGCAAGCTTTGGCTGCGCAAAGGAGCATGCATCATCCGTTACCTCCACCCCCGTACGGAACCCCCGGTGACGATGCGACGGGAATATCGACGATCGAGAATCTTGGGAATGTGCCGAGATCGTCACCCGTGGCTCATCATCCCCCCCTACAGCGCAAATATTCACCGGCTGAGAATTGTCAGGATCCGGGCAAAACGCCACCGTTGCCACCGACAGCGTCAACCTCGGTTTCTACGAGAAACAACAATAATCACAGCACGACGGCGGCACACGAGGCAGCGGCCAACAGTGGTCCTTCGTTGTTCAAGATAAAGCATCAATCGCCGATACCCGAGCGCAAACACATGACCAAAGAGAAGGAGGAGGAGAGAAGGGACTGCAAAGTACGAAACTATTCGCCCCAGGCGTTTAAATTTTTCATGGAACAACACGTTGAGAATGTTTTGAAGTCGCACAAGCAACGTTTATATAGACGATTGCAGCTCGAGACAGAAATGGCGAAAATTGGCCTGAGCGCCGAAGCGCAGTGTCAAATGAGGAAAATGCTCTCGCAAAAAGAATCGAATTATATTAGACTAAAGAGAGCTAAAATGGACAGGTCCATGTTCACGAAGATCAAGGTGATCGGTGTTGGTGCCTTTGGCGAAGTCACGCTAGTGAGAAAATTGGATACCAATCAATTTTATGCGATGAAAACGCTCAGAAAAGCCGACGTACTGAATAGAAATCAAGTGGCTCATGTCAAGGCCGAGAGAGATATTCTCGCCGAGGCAGACAACGAGTGGGTCGTCAAGCTTTATTATTCCTTTCAGGACAAGGACAATTTGTACTTTGTCATGGATTATATACCAGGGGGTGATCTCATGTCGTTGCTCATTAAGTTTGAGGTTTTTGAGGAACCGCTCGCGAGGTTTTATATTGCCGAGCTTACTTGCGCCGTCGAGAGCGTTCACAAAATGGGCTTTATTCATCGCGATATCAAACCCGACAATATACTCATCGATCGTGATGGTCACATAAAACTCACGGATTTTGGGCTCTGTACGGGATTTCGTTGGACTCACAATTCCAAGTATTACCAACAAAACGGTGAGTTTAGCGCAGTTTTTAATTTATCAACTTTTTTCCATGCGAAATCGGATTTGTATTAAGACTTTAACGACTTTTGTCGACATCTTTAAAATAATATATGGAAATAAAGGAAAGTATGTTCTTTAGAAGTATAATAGTTTATTTCCTAATATTTTTACGTTCAAACGTGTTATACGATTTATCATTCGTAATTTCAAGTAATTAACGAAACTTTTTATTTATACTTGTATATGTTACCGAACGATTTCCTTTTGCCATCTTTTCAGGTCATGGTAAACAAGATTCAATGGATCAATCCGACGACTGGAACAACGAGTGTCGGTGTATACAATTAAAGCCCCTCGAGCGACGACGACACAGGGAACATCAGCGTTGCTTGGCTCACTCGTTAGTCGGTACCCCAAATTACATTGCACCCGAGGTATTGGAACGGACGGGCTACACGCAACTTTGCGACTGGTGGAGCGTTGGCGTCATTCTGTACGAGATGTTGGTTGGTTCGCCACCGTTTAATGCCAAGACCCCAGCCGAAACACAGTACAAGGTAAGCCGATAATAAGGAGACATTCACAAGTGTACTTATTTAGTTCGTAGTAAAAACTTATTGCCTTACCAAATTATCACCAAAACGTATTCGAAAAAACTTTATGAACCGTTTGCACAATATTGACGCTCGAATTTTGTAACTTCATTATACTTACAATAACGGAAAAAGGATAATTATTAAGGGTCGAAGTCTGTGTATGACGTGAATTAAAATGACCGTTCCTTCTGATACTTAAACGCCAGAACAGTGTTTTTCTTAATATATTTCAAGATTTCATGAAATTAAACATTTTTTTTGTCACCAATTCAAATGTCTAGTCGTCAAAGATTTTGTATGACCTGGCTATGGAATGCCAGTGTATAGATATCATATTTCACAACCATTGATCACCAATCTTTTCTTCATTGTGTCTTTAATTTTGTTGAAAATTCTCGAATTATCAAAGTTTTAATTTTGTATATGGTGCATTCATTTCTAAAATGTCATTTGATTCTTAATTAAGCGCACCGAACGGCGGTGTATGTGTATAAGTTGTAGCTGCCGTTCTTGCAATTCGTCTAATCTTTCTGTTTTATATTCTCGCACAGGTGATAAACTGGGAAACAACACTCAATATTCCGAAGCAGGCGAATCTATCGCCGGAAGGTAAAGATCTGATATTGAAACTGTGCGTCGGTGCTGATCGTCGTCTGGGTAAGAATGCGGATGAAGTTAAGAGTCACCCGTTCTTCGATAATATCGACTTTGAGAAGGGTCTGCGACGTCAGGTAGCGCCTCACATACCCCGTATAAAATATCCAACCGATACGAGTAACTTCGATCCCGTGGATCCTGACAAATTGCATAATTCGCAAAAATCCGATTCCAATAAGTCCAACGAACTACTGGACAATGGGAAACCCTTTCACGGTTTCTTCGAATTTACATTTAGACGCTTTTTCGATGATGGTGGCGGTCCGGCCTATCCGAGTCGAATAAGCCTTGACGACAATGACAATCAGGGTCCCGTCTACGTATGACATTAGGCCATATGAACAATCGCGTATTCCCACAAATTACTCATGCGTCGTAAGCTTCAAAGTAGAATTGTACTTGATTCTAATGTCGATCGTTGAAATACGAGGGCTATAGGAATCGAACAAAGTAACACGGAAAGAAGCCAAATTTCATGATCGTTCGGACACCGCAAAAGAGAATTCTGTTATGGAAATACGGGCTTTATATATTGTAAATATTTTTTATAACGCTCGGAAATGAAAATACAATCGAATAACTTGCTGATATTTTCGGTACAATTCGTCGGAAAGATTTTCATCAAATACTGTGCAACATCCCGATAGCACTTCTTTGTTTGCATTATTTCTGTAGGAAAGTTCGGTTTAACACGATTATTGGTTTTCAAAAAATCCCAATTTCCTTTGAATTCCGATTTTTTCGAAACATAGTTTTTCATTACTCGCCCAGTGTTCGAACAAATCGACAATTTGCGAACAAGTTTTATATTGCATTCGCGGTATCAGAATTCGGGGTTCCACGGCTAAGAAAATCTGTGAATAAAAGAACTTTGAAAACCGACGGTGACGAAATTTTCTAGAAAAGAAAATTGCCCGTAAATAATTTTTATAAAATATTCTATAAACAGTGCCTTCCGATTGAATGTTCTATTGGAAACAAACAATCCACAAAAAGCTCTTAATTCATATAAATAAGAAACAACGTCTTTTAATTCTCGATTTAATCATCGAAGTTATAATTTATAATTCATCATTTTAACAAGTTCTTTCGTCACAGATTATTTCCCCGAATATATTTAGTCGTGACCCCGGTCACACCGAGGTGCTATCTCCTTACGTTCTTGATATTGTGAACAAACGAGATAAATCTTCATTCGACGGACTGCTCGGTGGCTTTTTCCAAGCTCGATAAAAAGTTATCGGTATAAAAATGAAAAACAAACGAGAAACTGAATATTGAGGTAACACAGAACGCGATCGAAGCAGTGTAATTGTTCAAAGGAAACAAATAATAAAAAGATAGAATTAAGTTATATCTTGGAATGTACTAGGACATTGTGAAATACTAATGATCGCAGTTCCCGGAAGAAAAGAAAAAGAAAAAAAAAAATGCGGAAAACTGAGAAAGTAAATGCAAAACGAGATGAATGTGCTCATTTGTAGATGAGTAAAACCCAAATTACCGTGTAAACTCAACGTCTTTTTTTTTCGCAGTAATTACATACATATATTTTGCTTGCCATTTGTCATTCGCTCCAAGTTCGGCTTTCATCTCGGAAAGTGTGTAAGCGTTTAGTATGTTTCAGCAAGTACTGTGATATTGCAGATAATTAGAGTAAATAATGTGGCTTACGTTATTATTATTATATTATTATTATATTATATTACCCTTATTTAAACCTTTTCTTTTATATAAAACGATGGTTCTATTATAAATATCACATATATATATACATAATTATATATATATATATATATATATATATATATATATATATATATATATATATATATATATGTAATATTATATTCTTATAATATTGTATCATCACTGTATAGATTGTTCTTTTTTTCTTCTAATCGTTATAATGTGTTCATTGCGCGTATCATGCAGCTTTCAAATGCCTGGACAATTTTTATCTTATAATAATAGTAGTGTAACAGGTCCCTATCACGAAACTTCCGCGCGTCTCACGACGCTGCTGATAGACTAGCAGTGTTATCGCGCGATCGTCTATAACGTCACACCGCATACATTTAGATGATATCTCTTTTTCATCGTTTTATCATACAGTCGTAATGGAATTCGCTGATTTGTTTCTTTTGTTTTTTTTCTTCTCTTTTTCTTTTTCTTTTATTCTCTTTTATTTTCTCGCCTCAAAAATAAACGACCGGGTCGGTGAGGTGCCTACGTCAGGAAACAGATGAAAAAAAACGTGCCTTTCTTAACGATATAATATATAGTCATCGAGGATGAATTGGTATTTTATGAAAAATTTACTACTTCAACTGGCGTTTAGTCCAATTGTTGCACAAGCAAATCGTACTGTGTCGGTCCAAATACTGTATTTCTATTGAATATGTATATGTGAAACATTTCAGCCAAAATCAACGACTTCGTGACTTCCAATATCTGGGATTTGGTCTCCCGGTTTTTTTTTTGTTTGTTTTTTCGAATTCAAATGAACGAATTTTTTTTGAAAAATGGAACCAAGCTCCAGCCCACGGTGGGATGTACATTATACATTTTTACATCGACTGATTATTTTATCCCTGCTGAGCGTTACGGATCTGTTGATTACGTCTGGAATGCTCCATACGTACATACATGCATACATACATACATACTCACACATATATATATATATATATATATGTATATACATATGTGTATATATTTGTATGTACTCTACAGAATACTACGACATAACTCGGACTGTATAAAAACGGATAGTAATGTATGTACTATGTACAAAATTAACGAAATAATCCGCTATACTATTATTGCACCGCTATACATACTACGAGAGTAGTAGTAGTAGTAGTTATAACGCGAACGGATTTTTCCTGAAAAAACGTCTAGAAATCGAATAATCGTTCGAATGCGTTCTAGTGGCTAATTTCTATTCGAAGATTTAGATTGCCTCTTGCCCTATGCATTTTTATCGTTTCGAACCTCTCGATTATTTAAGAAAAATTGTTATAAAAAAATTGTGTTTTTTAGAAACATAATAGTTCTTAATTTTTATCTTTTGTTTCTTCCTTTTTTTATACTTCCGAACGAATGTTACGAAAACGTATATTGAAAAAAAATTGTCGAACACCGATAGTTCGTTAAAAATTTATTCTTCTTCGTCGTTCTCGAACTTTTGTAATAAAAATTGCGATAAGAATTTTGTTATCGATCGTGAAAGGGTGTAAGGATTTTTGAAACAAGCCATTGGAACACGACTCGTCGATTAGTGAAACGCAAATCGGGAAATCCGCTGGCCCGATTATCGTGCTGTACGTGAAAAACTAACGAATTAACAGCACAATTATCTATTGCCTATTTCTTAAGTTTTAAACAGACAACAACAACATCAACAACTTACGTACGATGTAAACAAAAAAAGAAAACATAACAACAACTTTCTTCAGAGGATCTAATTTCCTATTTGCAACAGAGATGGACACAATTCGAACGAAGAACCAGAATTAAAAATTAATCATTCAATAAAATAATCATAAATAATTTCTTCTAAAGTAATTTTCAAGAAGAATGAAACGATCGATAAATCATTATTTTGCAATAATATTCGCGGTCGTTATTCGAATAGAGAGAGAGAGAGAGAGAGAGAGAGAGAGGTCCGACGATCTTTACTCGATAAATGCAAACAAACTATTCGTTCATAATTATTTTGTCGTTCGATCGTCTTGAAATAATTTTCTCCATTCGAACGGCGTCCAGTCACTGTTTTCGTTATAAGTATGCGTGCAAAAGCTTTCCGTAGATAATAGAAATCCGCGTATGGAATTAAAGGATCGCGAATCGAAGAAAATACAACAAAACAAAAATAATCCCAAACTGGCGGGGACCGATCGTCGCGTTTACTTTTCCTTTTTGAATATCGAAAACGCTTTATATTATTATTCTTCTCCGTTTCCCTCGTATTCGAAAAGAACAACAAAAAAAAGAAAAAAAAACGAAAGAAATCGTATCAATCATCGCGATCGTTAAATGGAAAGAGTCGAGTCTGCCTAGGTGGATTATTAACAAATTTTGTAAACACTTTCCTTCGCCCGAAAACTCCCCCCCCCCCTCTCTTTCCCATCCCACCAATATTTACTATATATCATAGATACCAAAGGGATTTTTTTTGTATATTTAATTGTCGAATGTAAAATATTCGAAAGAAAATACACGGATATTTAACGTGACGCTCTGCTCGGTGTGTTTCCTAGGGCGACAGACATTTACCTTAGAACTTTTTACTGTATTCTGTACGTTAGATATTTTGTCTTCTCTCTCTCTCTCTCTCTCTCTCTCTCTCTCTCTCTCTCTCTCTCTCATCGCTACGGTCTATTAATTCATTTCTTTATCGATTAATGTCGCGAGGATCGTCGAAACATTAACGAGCGAACGACTATTGAAACATTAAATTTGAATATAAATAATAGAATAAAAAAGTATATTTGATGTTCCTGAATAATTCGCTGAAAATCGCATGTATCGTTGAAAGTAATCGCATTGGATTTTTCATTTACATCCTTAATCCGGTATTTTCATAATTCCTGTAATATTGTTTATAACGTCGATGGACATTAATTTATTCATTAATTCATATCGTTGTTTAAAATTAACGATCGTAACGACTAAAGCCAATAGTTTGTTTTTTCGGAAGAGTCGAGACATTATCGCGCGTCCACCTTTCTCTTTCCGATAAGCCGGAATTATGCATACGACAAATATATGTAACGACAAATAGATGAGTACGTAAAACTCGACGCTTACTAACGAAAGTAACGAAAAGAAAAAATAAATAATAAACAACAATAAAAACGAGATATTAACGATAGACGAAAGACGATTTTCTTCAGGTCGAACGAAAAGTGCGGTTCTCATCACACAAGTCCTCTTTTCGTTCGTATTTTCTTTTTTGTTTTAATTGCGTCCACGAAGCTTGGATCATAGTTCGTAATTAGTAATCGTTCGATTAACACAAATCGTTAGTTCGTGAACGACGAGGTGTGTCGCGTAGGTAATTTAAAAATAATGCGTCGATCCGTTCGAGGGTGAAAAATTGTACACCCAATACGTGTACGAGGCTCGATGGGCTTGAGCTCGTGGCCAGAAATACAAGTTTATCGTTCGACGATGCTGATGAGTGCAAAAAACGAGAAAAAAGTATATCTATTTAATTTAATGCGAGAGAAAAAAGAAAGTAAAAACAAACATAATTAACAAATAAACCACAAACTATCGACTGTACGATATCACTTAACGATTTATTATATCGTGCGAAACAGATCTGTTCTCTATCCTATATTGCGAAGTTATTCGAATTATAATTCGATATTCTGCCTGTACATTTTGTAATAATCGCGTATTTCCATCCCAATATTTTTTTCCCCGACCTTCGTTTACCCCTTTGTAATTATACGACATATATTTTACGGAAGTAATGCTGAGAGATTAAGGTATATAGTTTTTTAAGGCATTATAATATATGAACCTTATGTAAATATTTTGAATGAGTGTTCTAAATTAAAATTATATCTAATGCTCGTGCTACTTATAATTTTCATTGTAATTTGGTGTGTTCCCATCCATGCGTTTGAGCTTCGCTAGTACTATTACTTATTACGCTAGTGCTAGTACTAGTACGCTATATTATGAGTATCTCATCAGTGCAGAAACGAGATCTTTTCCATTGTGAAAAATGGCTAGTGATTTTTCTTACCACGATACGAAAGATTCAAATAACGAGGAAAGAAAAGGTTTCTTTCGCTTATCTCCATTATTAGGTGGACTTTGTTGTAGTTCTGTCGAAATATATAATTTGCAGTTAGTTTCATTAACACACAATTGCACACTCATTCTACCTATTCTTTAAAACATGTTGGTCCGATCGATTCGTGAAACTATAATCAACCGTAGATCCAATTGTTTTCAACTGGCAAGTGATAGAAAACACAATGATTATTTCTAGTCATTGGTTATAACTAGTTATTGGTTGGTTACAAATTTAAAATTCTGACACTTGAGGTTTTGTGGCGGCTGGTCTGCCATTCGCGCGTGCGGTCGGTACCGCAGACAGCTGAATGCGACAACAGCGCCAGATGGGTGAGGGAACAAACCCTCGTGCCTCGTACAATATACTAGATATCCACTTTAGTTAATATATACATACTCTAGGTTCTTCTTAATTACGCGCCATTACTCTCAGCTCTCACGCGCCATTAACATGTACATTCATCCTCGCGTATACATTTCTCATTATATAGTTGCAACCGGCAATAAATATTGTTAAAACCCTTATTCCTTCACGTGTTCTTATTATTATACATTGGGGCTAGTCCCTGTAGTTTCTAACAGGCAGCGCCATCTACCACGAACGTGGACCAACTGCAGATACATATTTGCAGTCGGTCTATGTTCATGGTAGATGGAGTTAGAAATCGAAAATGTTAGAATTTGAAATCTTCAACGTGGAATAGGAAAGTGTCTACGCATAATAAACCGATAAGTATTAATGAGCAAAAGGTTTCCCTGTAGCATTACGTATTAAAATTTATTTGCGGAGCATGAAATGTGGCTGTCGGCATTGAGGGCGTTGATTCCAATGAAATTCCGTCGTTAGCAAGGTCGTAATTTTCATGCGTTAGGAGTATGCATATATTTGTGTGATAGAATAGTTGGACTTGTGTATATGGACGGTGGAGCCAAGCCAAGTTGTTAGAGGCCGCTCACCTCTGATCCGCAGCAGCACTTGCTCACTAGTTTCGCAAAAACATTCGACATTTTATTCTTGTTCACACATCAGCTGGGCTGATCAACGAGGCTGTTCGTGTACGCGTCTAGACACGACACGATATTTTCCTCGTTAGGTAAACACTGTACTTAATAATTATTATTATTGTCGTAGCCTCTGACTGCCTACTGTAAAAGGAATAAATACTTCCATCTGACGAGGAAAGAGTACCAGATATTAATTTCGTAACCGCGTGAGAGCAGACAAAAACCCGCGAAGATGAATAAAATTTTGAAAAAACTTGCCAGCAAAGAAACTCGTGACTATTTCATGAGGTAAGGGTTTGAAATAAAATCTAGATATAGTCAGTCGCAAGTAAGTTGCAAAAAATTAAATTAAAAGAATCAAGATTAAATCCAAATCGGAGTAAAATTAAGGAAATATCATTTTTTCTCTTTCAGCACACACTTTTGGGGTCCAATCGCAAATTGGGGAATACCCATAGCAGCTATAGCCGATATCAATAGAGATCCACAATTTATCAGTGGAAAAATGACGATCGGTCGGTGCAACCATAAATCCTAAAATTCATACCATTGATTCTTTTAAAAGCAATATTCAAGACCTTGTTACGTATTTCAGCTCTCTGTCTATATTCAGCGATGTTCATGCGTTTCTCTCTGAAAGTACAGCCTCGCAATTTATTGCTGTTCGGCTGCCACTTTGTTAACGAAGGAGCTCAGCTTACTCAGGGTTACAGATTTATAGATTATCATTATCTCAGCGACAAGAAGAAAGATGACGCTGAAAACTAGAGGAATAATTGGGTTCTGTATACTCATTGACTAGCAAACAAATTTCAATTCTGGTCCGCCAATTGTACAATTTTACAAAAGTGAAAATGAATTATACATCGTTGTAAAGAACCTGGGTATTGCAACGGTTAAATCTGTGAAAAAAGATGTATCGGTGATCAAGGGATTGCACCACTTTCATCTCGTGTTTACAGCATTTTTTTGGCAAATTGTGTAACACGCTCCGTACAAACTAGCGATCTGCATATATCATCGTGACTTATTCATTGTAATAAATTTGTGTAAATATGTATTGTTCGTTACTCTAGAACAATTATGTATAGAACAATTATACAATTATTTGAAAAAAAAAACATTCCATCCCATGCGTCTCAATTATTTGAAGCAGGTAAACAAAATTTGTACTGTAATTTAATATATTCCTTAAAACCCTCGGTGAGATCAATTATTTGGCTCCCATGTATGACCATAGAGCATCGATTGTCGATCGATCATTTTGTTGGATCGCCATTGCTCAGAATTTGCGGTTATGCCTATTTTCAGAATTAAAAAAAAGAAAGAACTTACCATTTGACATTGTCTCCAACGAAAAAATTGCCAGGGTTACGTTTGAATTTCGAGTTTCACCGATATGATTACGATTTTGTTAATCTACGCTTGGATCTTCTCGTTGATTTACGGGGCTCTTATCTTGACACTTTTGATCCTGAAATTATACATCGAAGGTTTGCAGTATCAGCGTCCTCGATGAAAAATAATATTTTTGCTCAACTCATGGAAGTTCATAACAATGTATGTACATACGCGTTTGTGTGAATACAAATATAAAAAATAGCACGATATAAAAGTTTGGAAGAATTCTACAATGAAGAATACTCGCGTAAGGTTAATTATTGTTTGTCAATTATATATTTGGTAGCCATAAGTACCATTTGATTTTGCCACCCACAACGGTTGGTATTGGTGAGCATCGCGACCATTTGGAGATTTTTATGTTTTTACATTTGTCAGCCGTTAACGAACGTCACTTGTTAATCCTCGGGCACATTAGCAACGAAGATCTTTTGTTTCGTCAACAAGCCGCACGATCGTGGTTGTTGCATCGGCAGACGCACAACCTTCGTGTCAAGTTAACGTATAACAAATTTCAACTAGTCCGGTATAATCTTTTTGGAGACTCATAGCCGGAGATACGAGGAAACCTTTGAAACGAACCTATCGGTGAGGCAACGAATACTCGATTTAAAGTCTGACGAAGATACGCTAGGAAGTATCATGTCACAAAAACCCTCAAAACGCATGGATTCATACAAATTTGACTTTGACCCTCAGAGGGTCGACAAGATGGCGGATTTTTGAGTCTTATAACAAATTCATTACAACACAATGAGCGATGCCTCTGCTATAAAAAATATTTAATTGAAAAAACTTGAACGAACGGTTAAGAACTTTTTTCTCCCCAAATTCAAAAAATAAAAACGATACAGAAACTGCGTCGATCGTTTCCGTTCGTAATAAAATCTGACATACGTAAAAATTATAGGCGGGTGCCGAAATCTACGTAATCCGGACGATCGACCGTGACTCCCCTCAACTTGTCCGTGAGAACGTCCACTATTTAGCATGTTACAAACATCCCTACTGAAAACTTGTCCTCTCGGTTTGTTATTGACCAACACCGGTGAGTAATTACAAAATCATGATTTTCCTACAATAACCGCATAACGGAATAAAAATAGATTTCGTTAGTGAAAATATCAATGACCCACCATTTTGTTTTTTATTTCGTGGCATAGAAATCTTACTTCGTAACTCATTTATAACTGAATATTAAAAAAATACAAAGATCTCGCTCAAAACTTAAAGTAGCTCAGATATATCTCTTCGTAATACAAAAGTATTCGAGTTCGTGAATATAGCATTTATGTGTATATATATATATTATTCATACCCGACACAAGGAGTGTAAAGGACGGAATATCAGACGACAAAATGCCGTTCTGGTTCACACCGAAGGTGGTACAATTATATGTTATGTACACAAAATTATACAAATCAGTTAATGTAGAACATACGTCGAACTTGATCAAAAAAATCGCTAACAGATCGGAAAATTTTTTGCAAACTGAACACAATCCCTTTTTTTTCCATTCAATCAACATTAATATAGCATGAAATATAAAAATCCATTCGCCTTGATGATGTATCTATTAAAAAATCTGCATTTTAATGGAATATTCGCATGTACAATATATTTTTAAGGTTTAATCTTCTTGAGACTTCATTGTTAAGATTAACTTTTAACTCGAGATTCAGAGATTTAATCTTGAAACCTTACAGTTTCAATGGCAGTAAAACTCCTCCATCTGAAGTCTATAAGGGGGAGTTTAGAGCACTTTGGATCGCATTTTACGAAGGCACTTAGCATTATAGTAATGATAGATTGTTCGGACGGAATATCGATATACTAAACTAAGCGGTGTTCGTCATTAATATCTAAGCGTTCAATTTTATATGAAATTACTACGCTATATTCGAGTTTCGCGTTTTGTACTGGAGTATTAGTCTACATAAGTGTCGTGTAGATCGGACGGTGTGGCTCGCCTTCGGTGAAAGATTTTTTTATAAAAATGCTCGATATACTTAATTAAGGTAATGCATAATAGACAGAGTCTGTTGATGTTTTGGACAAAAAGAAAAAACGACAAACTGGATCTAACCATTGTTCAGTTCATCGTTTTCAGCTTATTTTTCGAAAATTATCGCTATAATATCTTTAAAACAAATTAACTCTGTACGCTCAGGAATAATAGAGATTAACTTCGTGTGATTAGGCCCAAAAAAACCTTCAGAAATCGTGTAAATGACAAATTTGATGCCAGTGATTAAATTATACTCCGAACCACAGTTTTCGTTTTACTGATAACGACGATATTTATCCACTTTGTTATCAAGTCCAAGTTTTATATAATATAAACTGATAATGTTAGATTTTATAGCTACATGGCCATTTCTAACTTTATTTGACTCCAGTTTCAACTAAAAAACTCTAAGGTAAAATGTGTTGCCAATGAGCAACGAGTCTTTATAAAATCCCATCAGTGGTTAACAAGTTTTTAAAAATTGCATAACAACAAGTTTTTATCAGCGGAGCCCAAACTTTGGTTCGAACAAAAAAAAATTTCCCACTCGAAATTGCGTAAAATCCTTTCACGGAGTAATTTTATAAAAGTAAAATATCGATTACTTGGCAATCCATGATTCACCTACGTATGTAAAAACGACAGAACAACGCTAATACCGAAAATATTAGTATCCAGCTTGATTGGACGGAAGCTGCGCCGGCTAGTCGGCACTTGAACATATCGTATCTGCAAATTTCGCGATAATAATTCAATATATCCCCAATGGCTAAAATAACAATAAAAAAAAGATTATAAATAATAACTCACCGAGTTGCTGCGTCATTGACGATATTGCTGAATTCCGCCTCTACCAATTGACCATCGTAATACGTAATCAAATCTTCGAATGGATACTCAAAACCTTGTTTGCACTCGCATTTATATCCACCAGACTCGAATCCTCGCCCCAGTATTGGAACGCACTATAAAGATTTTTTTGTCAATGTGCAATTCAATAAGAATAAGAAAATTAAAAAATGATTCATTTGTTTGACCCGTTACTAATTTATCGATCAATTCGATAATAGAATTTGCATCAATAAATACATATTCGAATATGAATAATGGAAACAAAAGTAAATTAAAATTAAAATATATTCAGGTCTGAGGGAAACATTTTATAAGAAGACGACTCACGTATGAGGTTTTCTTGTCACACTTGTGAGTTCCTTTGAATGCATTTGGAACGAAGAACTTATCGTCGCATTGGTTGATGTCCAGTTGAAGCATGTTCATGGTTACGGCTACGACACCTCTGTAAGTGTCTCAATGTTAGGTACGGTCTTCTTACCCCCCCCCCCCCCTTTCTATCTCGCTTCCTCCATTATATCATCGAAACGAGACTGGTTTCACAGCCCAACTATCTCACACTCAATTTATTCCCACATACATGGACTCGATACACGTACATTAAAAGTGTAATTGTGAGCGCCTCGTCGAAAACTTATACTCACTTGAATTCCAGTTTGTCCTTGAGGCGGTCCCAGCCGAAAAATGGCGATGCATACGTAATTACCCATTTATTCACTTTGCCGTTACAATCGAAGTACGGAGTTGTCCAGTGACCGTCTTTCAGGTTTGCCGCCCTACGCGCGGACACGCACACAGACAGAAAGAGAGACAACGTGAGTGAGACAGAAATGTGAAACTTCGTCCAGGCGTATTAAAATAAATTACGCCACCCAGGATCAACCAAAATCCACCCCTTTTCTCTGCCCCTTCGGGACCTCGTCTCAATGACCCCTCGCCCCTTTTTCGTCGCCTCTGCATCATCCCCTATCTTCAAAACCATTATCCCCTTTGCGTCTTACAATCTTTGCTCTTTCACCTCTGACCACGAATTATGATACTCCATGGACCTTCGAACCTTTTTCCTCCTGCTGCATTAGCTACGACTATTTCGCCTGGCATAGTAGTTTATATCAGGGCGAATTGTCGACATAGCCTCAAAGAATTGTAATGGCTTTCTCATTGCATTCCCATTGACGAAGTTTCGTATAAAATTTGGCGCCAATTGAATTTCAATTTTAATGAAAGCTCAAATTGTTCTTAAACAAGTTTCAATACTAGAAGCACGAAAGAACCCCCAAACAAAATTTCCTTTTCCATAACAGAAACACGTACCTGTAGTCAGTTGGATAATGTTCGTATTTCTTCTTATGTTCGCCAGTCTCGTTGTAGCGAATGTTAATTTTCAAAAAGTATTTTTCCAACTCATCGAAGTTCGTGGCCCAGCGTTGCTTCAGATATTGGAACCAGGGCTGATTCGTGTACACTTCGTCTGCGAAACAGCCGAAGAATGGATATGAGACAGTTTAAATATATTTCGTTTCATGTTTTGTAGATTTAAAAAAAGACTAAGTGACAATATAAGTGTCTTGACTCACCGGTACCGTTCAGTCTCGCCAAATCTTCGACCTTAAATTTCCTCGCGTTCAATTGAGTCTTGTAGGCGAACGGAGCAAAGAACGTTCGGTTTGTGAATTTATTACGTTCCCAGTATGTACCGGCAGACCAAATTTTCGTATCGCCAAGCAGAAGGGCGAGGGTCTCACCGATCATTTGATCCTCGTTCAGAGGACGATCGGCGACGCGTTTACCCGAATAAACTTCTTCAGGGTCCGATATTTGTAAAAATCCGCTTATGAAATTGGCCAATCGAGTTGCCATCTTTGCTTCGTTCTCGAAAAATTCAGGACCACCAAAGCCAATGTCACCATGCAGTGTTAATTCCTGTTTCGTGTATCTATTGATTTAATAATGAAAACGTTATCATTAACGCACAACGAAGATCATTTCATCCTAAGAAAAGAGATAATAAAATAATCAAGAGAGATATTTACTTGGAGCAAGTCTTGGGGTTGACGCTCAGTATGAATTTGAGAGCTTGATCGATGTTCATATGTTCAACTTGCAGAGAATTCGGACCAGTCGAGAAGTTGCGATACTCGTAGAAAGCCTCGAGATATTTGTCTCTTGTGTAATCCGGTGCCTTGTTCCACTGGGCCGGCATTTTGTGAATCCCTGAAATACAAAATAATTCCTTTATTTTCAATAAAATTCTATTCATTTTTTCGACAATAAACTCACAGCCTATTTTCGTGCAGTCGAATCCATTGTAATATTGTTCCTGAGTAGCTCGTTCGATAATTTCTCCGAGATATGGTCGACGCACGTAAGACGGTAATCTGAAGGACGGTTTGCATCTGCACTGATATCCCCCTCTTCTAAATCCCCATCCATGTATCGGCTCGCACTTAAAAAACAATTATTCTCATGTACAGACAAATTCACAGTGCACATGACTTCTCGGATTTTAAAATTACCTCTGTCGTTTCTTTTTTGCATCTGGCAGTATCGGCGAATCGATTCGGTCCGCTGTTACCTTTGCCCTTTGGACACTGATTTATGTCGATCCTATCGAAATCCATTTCCATAACGGTTACTGCGGTATATCTGCAAAAAATATGACCATTTTCATCGCGACATAAGCTTTTTCTGTTTCTTTTTCGAACGGGTATGAAGTTAGTGCTGGAATATAATTCCAAAACCGCAAAAGGGCTGAATCGTCAAGAGTGTGGTTTGACGGACAAAGATTTTTGTCAATCTGGCTAGTTCATCTTATTGACCATTGCTCAGCCCCTCCCTCTGTCCCTTTGGATTTAGAAAACGAGATAAAACATGCGACGTGGCAAAGAGAACAAAAATCAGAAGCATCAAGATGTTACGAGTTCTTGCTTATCGTCGGCTGCAATCTTAATCATCCGTATAAGCGTATAATCCTCATAGTCAGATTACTCAGCGTTTCGCCCATAGAAGTTTTTCGCACGTGCATAAGAATGCCACGTCTCTCGTCAGGAGGGGTACTAGTTTGACCGGTAAGCGCGCTGCAGGGATCTCTCGGCACTATATTTTCCACCACGATTCTCCACCGGGGTGTGACAGTGAATTTCATTATGATAATCAATTTCTTGACGCACTTTTTTTTCTCGAGTCCCACGCTTGTCGTCTCTCGCTATCGTCCCGAATTTATGGCCAAAATCGGAGAAATAACGCGTTATAACAACAGCGGCTACACCTCGTCCCTTTTTACCATAATGCTAGGCAACAGCTTTGTTCCATTTTTCTCTTTAACAGCAGACCAGTTAAAAACCAGTTCGTTATGAAACGATGAGGAAGGGTTCTTAATATACGTCATTGATATTTGGTGAATGACTAAATGTTTGAAGAAATTAATTTTAAAAATAACGGAAAAAGATTCGAATGTACGCTTTGGCATTCGTTTGAAAAGGTGAAAATTTGTATTTATAAATCGGCTTCCTTGCAATTTTTGATGCATTTTAATAACGATTTTAATGAGCTAGCAGCTGTTTCAATTTTTGTTATAAAACGTGACAATTAAAACATCATTAACACAATGATTTGATGACTAGTTATCTCGTCTGCGATACAAAAATAATTGGCAAACCTTTCCTAGACTTTGTTGGATTTTTTTAACCCTTTCAAGACGATTGGTACTCATATGTACCACCAGTGTTTTGAAAAATCGTCTTGAAAGGGTTAATATATACTTTTGTACCCAAAAAATTCACATTTGGCAAATTTTAGGTGAGGCAAACCTCTCCTAGATTTTGCTGGATTTTGTTTTATCCTTTCGAGACGATTGGTACTCGTATGTACCGCCAGTGTTTTGAAAAACCGTCTCGACAGGGTTAATATATACTTTTGTACACAGCAAATTTACATAACAAAGGTCTTGTCATATTGTGGAAAAAAAACAGATACTCACGTCGGATATTCAATATGTCGAAAGCCTGTGTGCCTCGGGTATATATCAGCAATGGGAACGACCGCTGCTATCATCCAACGATTGGACCGTTTGCAATCGAAATAGGGTTTTGTCCATTTAACAGGACCAGGGAACTCGTCCGCACCTGTAAAATACAATTCCAGTATAATTTTCTACCCTCGCGAAAAAATTTTATGCAATACTGAATTCTGGTATAAAACATGTGCGTACCAGGTGGTCCGTGGAAACTGAATGTTTCATTCGTATTGTTTGCATAACGGATTTCTATTTGATACGTCGTTTTGGTATCGTGTCTTCTCTCCACATTGTCCGGCAACCATTTTTTGAACCTATAATGGAACAAAAATTACTTTTGCGATTCCCGTTCGTAAATTACTTCTTTGTTCGAAAAATTCTCTTGTTGAATCGGAATAAAAAAATGTTGCATTACAAGTTCAAAGTCCAATAATAATAGTTAATGCAATTAATTCCGTTTAATTCGATAATTCTTTTCCACCATTCCCAAAGAATTCTTAATGGTAAAATTTGTCGCTGCAGAGGGAACAAAAACTCAAAGCGAAAAAATGTATACGCCGTACCATTCGTTAATGCGATAAGCATCCTCCGAGTAATCGAGACTAGGACTGCCTTTAGGAAAAGCACCGAGATCTTGAACGTGGAAAGTATTTCTTGTTGATATTCTCTCGATGTGAACGGGATCGTTGAAGTCATCGGCTCTGAAAGTTCTAGGTGCAAATCTTGGCAATGTTTTATTGAAAAAACCGCGATAGGATGGAGTGTAAGACATGTTGGGTGAGAAATATGTTGCGGATGCGTTGATGTAATGATTCGCCGAAACATCAGCCACCGAGGACAAGAAGTAATACATCATTCCCGGATCGTAGGTATCGTTTATCGCCGGTCTTATAAATCTTGATTGTAATATGTAGCTCCAGAAAAATGATCGACTGAGTGCCATGTTGTGAAGATGCAATAGAGCCGTTCTGTTTGGGAATACAGGATTAATGTTTATGTCCTTAATATCGGGTAAATGAGAAACGGCGTCCTCGGGTAGAAATAGCTCCGGAAAATGTTGAATTTCGCAATTGTCAGCCGTGACTTTGTCCATTTTAACGCGTATTTCGTCAAAAGCATCTCGTGGCTGCCACTCGTATTGTCCGACAACGCCCAGCCACAAGAACACGGCTACAAGCAACGTTGATTGTAACAAACGCGCCATTTCACTTTATTACGATCGAATTAACGATCAAACTTTTCGTTATTTTCTAATCAGCCTGTTGCACCTTGTACAGTTTTTTTTGTACACTTTAATCGCAATTACGACGACATTATATCACACGGTTCGTACTCAGCGATGATGTACGAAATTTTCATCACTATTACGAGCCGACACACCCGCGGCTGACTCTCGTGGACGCGCTAGTCGAACGCAAGCCACCGAGGATAACGCACGCTACACACGCCCTAAAGAATGCAGGCATTGTATTTTATGCTACAGTACATGCCGTAGCGGTGTATACTTAGGTATACTAGTCGTGTGTCATACTGTTACCGTATAGTATGTTCGAATTAACGTGGTTATAAGTTTTAGAAGTTTTCGTATGATTTGAGGAATTCGTTGGGTATGTGTAAGGTTATGTCAGTTCGCCATAGTTTTTCGATGATCTTTTTCCCG